>JAUCMX010000029.1:6766945-6831945 GCA_033459395.1 Hemibagrus guttatus | reverse complement strand
AAACAAGACTGAAGAGGAAAAAAAACAACCAAATGTCAGTAATAATAATCTAAATGATTATAAGTGATGCGATCTGACATCTGCACACACATACACACAAACAATCAAAATGTCACTGCTGTTAATGCAATTATTACTAATATAATCATCTGATCTCCTAATTATCTCTTAAATTACTGTATTAGGTCTTTTAGATGTACATGCACACCCACCGTGAATAACCTTTTTTGTTAAATATGAAGAGATTTTTTCCCCTAATTCTATTCAATGAATTTTTGTAAAAAATTAAACTGACTAGTACGTGCATGCATTCTGATTTACAGTAGTATTAAGAATTAATATTTAATAGTTATTAATAATTTTTGCAGGAATACTAACAATAATGTGTTGAATCGTAATTATTCATACAAGATACAAGAAGACAATCACTCAAAACGCGCAAGACAATGACATAAATCACTTGTTCCACCAAGAAATCCCTGAAATAATTTCGTGAAACTGAATTTGTGTTGCAGTCAATAAAAATTTGTAAAGGTTACTACAAATTCCTTTTCAGGTTGCTAACATAACTGAATGCTGACAGACAACTTTACTGAACTGACTTGACATCTACAGTGGAACCTCAGCATACAAATTTAATTCGTTCTGGATGAGAGTACCTAAGGAGAAAATTTGTATTGCGAAATGAATTTTTCCATAAGAAATAATGTAAATGCAGATAATACGTTCCAGCCTCCAAAAAATATTACCAATATTACCAATACGAAGTGTATGTGAACTGTATGGCTGAGCTACAAAGAACTGACCTAAGCCAAGCATTCCGTGTCAAGGGTCCTCTCAGGAAGTTGTGCCACCAAGCTTGGGCTAAAAATAGAACAACATTCTTAAGGCGAATATTCGTAAGGGAGGTCATTCGTATGCCGAGCTTCCACTGTATTTGATTTTAATGCAGACAAAATAGCCACATACTTCTCTGACCTGTCATCTTTATTTTTTTTGTTTGCACTGTCAGCCTGTTTAAACAATCAATGTCTAGACAAAATAAAATCAAGTCAAATCAAGGGAGTTTTTAATGTCATTCCTCTATATAGCTTATATACATCAGAAGGAAATTTCAATTCTGCAGTACCATGGTGCGACACATGCAGTAAAAGTACACAAGACTACATAAAATGCAAATTATACAACAATGAGAGACAAGTGCAGGACAATAAATTCTCTGAACAGAGTAATAAATACACAGAACATGGGCTGTAAACTGTAAACGATTGGTAAGGTACCAGCAATAGGTATATCTATAGCAGTGGTATGTTTAGCATTTCATAAAGTCTCTTATGCAGCTTTGTGACTAAATGTCTGACTAAATGTCTATAGCTCTGTAGTTAGTCGATGGTCTCATGAACTGCCTTCAGCTATGTTCCTGCTTCATATTTCATAGATTCATATTTTCAACCAGAATTGTGTTATGAATTATTAATTACTTCCAATGTAGTCATTTGGTCTAATGAAACGTGAAGCCTGTCATCATCACAGTGCCGATGAACACACTAAGAGGAAAGTGTTATTCGCTATTTGCCCGCTTCCACATATCGCAGATGCCTGTGATTGGTTAATGATTGACGGTGGTGAGGGGAGAGAGAGAGAGAGAGAGAGAGAGAGAGAGAGACAGAGATTCAGTAGGTCATCCCTCCAACCCAGAGAGCATGGCCAGTTTTGCTGTCTTGTTCTTAAGAATCTCAAAAATACAATAGGTTCAACATTCTTTTTTCATTCAAAAGGGTTTTTTTTTCTTTAACTGCATTTACCCTCATGGTGACTTGTAGTCCTACCTTAAAAGCATCCACTAATC
This sequence comes from Hemibagrus guttatus, assembly GCA_033459395.1. NCBI lineage: Eukaryota > Metazoa > Chordata > Actinopteri > Siluriformes > Bagridae > Hemibagrus > Hemibagrus guttatus. The sequence goes on along the minus strand of JAUCMX010000029.1, from coordinate 6,830,096 downwards.
TACACAAAACAGGACCTCTGAATCTAATGCATGAAAGACACATGAAAACACACCATCAAAAGTCACACAGTCACAAGGTGGTTTTGTTGCTATTGTGCAATGCTGGCAGTGTTGGCTTGGCACCTGGTATACAAATCAGATGCAAATCCATGCCCTGAATGCCATTCATGCCATTACGACTTTCATTTTTGTCTACTGAGATTCAGTAGGAATTCTGTAGAATCTCTCTATGCCTCATCAGTGTGTGCTGCTTATGGCCTCTATATAAAAGCAGTGAGTAAATCATTAAATCATTACAGTAACAAGTATATGATGTGAGTGAGATCAGAGTTCACGCAATTTCTCATCTTGAACAAACACAAACACACACACATACACAGAGGGAGATGAGAAAATAAAAGTTCCAGAAAAATCTAGATGTCACACACCATGAACTGTATAGAAGAAGTTGCTTTCGGCTGCTCCCTGTTCGGGGTCGCCACAGCGGACCGACTGGTCTGCACAACAACTTGGCACAGGTTTTTACGCCGGATGCTCTTCCTGCAGCAACCCTCCCATTTTTCTGGGCTTGGGAACGGCACTGCATCCAGTGGCTGGGGTTGAGGCATTGGCTGGGAATCGAACCCGGGCCTTCTGCATGAGAGGCGAGAAACCTACCACTGAGCCACCAATGCCTCCCACACTATGAACTGTATAATTTCAGAAAATATATATATATATAGAGTCAAAGTCCTGACCTTAATCCGATTGAGATGCTGTGGCGTGACCTTAAAAAGGTGGTTCATGCTCAAAAACCCTCAATGTGGCTGAATTACAACAATTCTACAAAGATGAGTGGGCCAAAATTCCTCCACAGCGCTGTAACAGACTCATTGCAAGTTATCGAAAACGCTTGATTGCAGTTGTGGCCCAGCCAGTTATTAGGCTTAGGGAGCAAACACTTTTTCACATTTGGCCATGTAGTTTTGGATTTTGTTTTCCCTTAATAATAAAAACCTTCATTTAAAAACTGCATGATGTGTTTACTTGTGTTATCTTTGACTAATATTTAAATGTGTTTGATTATCTGAAACATTAAAGTGTGACAAACATGCAAAAAAATAAGAAATCAGGAAGGGGGCCAACACTTTTTCACACCACTGTATAATATATATATATATATATATATATATATATATATATATATATATATATATATATATATATATATATATATATATAAAAGCATTTATTATGCTTTTATTTTTCAGTTTATGTTCAGCATTATTATTCAACAAAATCCTCCTCACTGTTTAAGATTTCTGTGAAGATTCAATAAAATCCAGGTTTCAATTAATATATTAAAGTCATACACCTTTGAGCCATTCTCTTTAAGCCAAGTCTTTCTCCACTTGGCTTGCTACATACTGCATTTTAGGCACTTTTAGCTAACCAGCATAATGTCATGTCTGTTTACGATTAAACTAGCCAATGAGACAACACATGCTAGGTCTGTTCAAGCAAGAAATCCCCGAATTCCCCAAATTTTAGTTGTCCATGTTGAGGTAGCATATTGACTGATTACTTGAATTAAATGGAATTACTTGATCAGTGTGTCAGGTCAACGTCCGCATCCTAAATGGAGAATTCCATTTACCAGAAAACACCAAGCATATAAACATGGCTGCCTCAGACTGCACTTCTCCAGGTACTGGAACTCCGTCACCTTCACAGGATGCGTCTCAATCAGCTTCCTAGGGCCTGAATCAGTGTATTGTATCCACTCATAACACATTGGGAAACTGACAACTCAATTTCCGGAAAGTTCTAATCTCCTCATTAGTCATAGTTAAGATTGATATATTTGTTAGCATAATCAGACACGTTTTTGTCACTGTCAAAATCCACAAACAGGATTGTAGGCTAGCTAGTGGATTTTTTATAAATATAAAACATCAAATAAAGGTAAATATTGATAACATAAGTAATCATTTAAGTACTTCAACTACGATAACAATTATAACAACTTAATGGTGGACTGAAACTAGTTTCGTCCACCATATTTGTAAGCTGTAAGGCTTCAGAAAATATGATGATTTGTAGTCAGGGAACATGGTGAGATTTGGTGCTCTCTGGTTTAGTGCATTGAGGGATTGAGAGAGAGAGAGAGAGAGAGAGAGAGAGAGAGAGAGAGAGAGAGAGAGAGAGAGAGAGAGAGAGAGAGAGAGAGAGAGAGAGAGAGAGAGAGAGAGAGAGAGAGAGAGAGAGAGAGGAGAGAGAGAGAGAGAGAGTGACCTTAAATGGCTCCCTGATCAGTGACCTGACTACTGAACTGGGGTGATGTTTGACACACACACACACACACACACACACACGCATGGTCATCAGACACTTAATCACGCACACCTGTCCCTACTAACACAATAAAGGACTCACACAACTGCGCACACACACACACACACACTTACTCAATGTGAAGTAAATGTTCAGTGTATTTTATCAGCCATAATCAAGCCTTTTCATTATGTATTGTTTTTCTTTATTTATTTTAGTTATTATTAAAAATTTATTTATTAATTGTTTCCTTTCAGAATTTGGCCATTTTGAGTATTCTGTACATTTTGTGACCCTTTCTGACACAGTGAAAAATTCAGAAAAAACAAGCTAAAGCTTTGGTAACTATCTTGAATATTATAGTACACATTTACATACAGGGGCTAATATTTAAATAGTTGGATCATGTTCCTAATTGTATTCATTTGTTTTTTTTTTATTTTGTTTAACAGTTAAAGCAGTCTCTGGCTCCAAAACATTTATACTCCTTGCTTAACTGTAACAGAATTTTTTTTCCTGTTGAATATTTTTTATATTTTAAATATAATTCAAGATGTCCATAGAGCCTTTTACCTCATTTCTGAATGCATTTTTCCCAAAGGAATAAAAAGTCAAAGAGTCAGCGTTTCATAAAACCTAACGGATTCACCTTAGAAAAATCAGCAACCTGTGCTTTGCAAAATAAATACTTCTAAATGCTATCATCCAAGGACAATAAATTTAGATATAAACTTTTAAGTAATACAATTGGCAAACCGAGAAAAAATGTTAATTTTAAATTAATTGGAGCATAATAACTCAGTAAATATTATATAATTAAGTGTGGCACCTTAATTTGGGAAGACCTCATACCGAAAGCACATCTTCTGTTTGGATAATTATAAAATAATAATAATATTCTTATATAATCTACGGTTTAATTTTAAAATGCAATAATTATGTTTAGGTATCTATTTAATTATTTCCTTTTCTTACCCACAAGCTCAGTGTATAAACCGGTGTGTGAACAGCTCACAATCTCCTGTCCCAACAGGTGCTTTATATATTAGGGTTATATATATTACAACATTTTCATTTGGTGTATAATTTTAAGCGAAACCATTTGTAAGTGTGGCATAATCTCATCAGAGCATTTCGCTGTTAACTGAGCTAACATCTGTACGAGTTTTTCCCAAGTGATGCAAAGCGTATAGGAAGTGCCGAGAGCGCAAACTGTCAAATCACAAACATGCTGGGTGAAAATTGAGCTCGGGTGTCATTTCAAGATTTTGACCCTCAGCTTGCGGTTAATTAGCGAGCTGCTCTGTCACTTTTGGATGAACCTCGGTGTCGTCTCATCATTAGGTTGAACTCTGGGTCCTTGCGAGAGGCGAATTGACTCTATTAGCGTGACACCCGAGAGTAGAACCAATCTGAGAGTAAAATGGTCCACTGATGTTAATAAGGTACTATTCTAAAACTAAATGGCGGAGTGAGGTCTGCGGGTTAAGGTTCTATCCTAGAGATGGAAAAAAGGTGTGTTCAAATACCAGGGTGCTTTGTTGCTGTTGTATGTTTTGACAAAATTTAACCACTGACTGCTCAGATAATTGTTTCAAGTAAGCAGTAATACACAGTAAAAGTATGCTGTTATAGGAAAACAACTGACTTGATGTTGTGTTAATTTGAAGTTCTTATAAAAGCACATCCCTGTTGTTTTTGTGTTTTATTCCTAATTTGAAAGTGATTACAAATTTTAATAATTAAAAAATGACTTTTTATCCATTTTCGGTTACATTTAATGTTAATGTTGTGGAATGTCTGTAAAAGAAGTTTGTATTTATTATTTATAATGTATTTATATTAAATAAATAAATAAATAAATAAACAGACAAACAAACAAATAAATAAATAGATAGATAAATAAATAAACCATCCTGAAAACATTCCCTTGGCAAAAAACCATCTTGAACTTCCAAAAAGGCTAGATAAACATCTCCTTATAGAAAACTTCACTTCATCGACAAAGTCTGATTAAGTGGAGCATCCACCTTGTTACAGATGTTACTTTGGAAGACATTATGCATATTTATGGGGCAGTGGTGGTTAAAGTGGCTCTGGGTTGTTGATTGGAGGCTCAGTGTTCAAGCCCCAGCACCACCAAGCTCCACTGTTGGGCAATTGAGCAAGGCCGTTAACCCTCCCTGCTCCAGGGGCGCTGTATCATAGCTGCCCCTTTGCTCTAACCCCAACTTGATATGTGAAGAAAAGAATTGTGTGGCGATAATAAAGGCTTCTTGCCCTCAGTTCTTCTTCATAAATGTGCTTAAGCAATCTAGAAATTAATCAGACTTCTGATCAATCAGATTCGAGAAATCATGTGCGCTGTTGTATAATTAAGAAATATTGCATGAGCAAGTGTACAGTTATTACTGAAAATCAGGTCAGCTGTGATTGAAATGTAAGCACAATCCTACAGCACAAGTACTGTACCTATTCACAGCTTTTATACAACTATAGACAGGAAATTATCAAGGAAGTAACATTTCTGATTCGATATGACCAATTGTTCTGTTTTTGCTCTGCTAGCTAGAAATAGATACCAAAACTTTATAATATATCAGCTAGCTGGTACACATTGAGTTTCATTGCTTCTGGTAAAACTGGCATAACTTCTTCAACTAACTGACAAGCGTTTCATATTTTAGTGCCTGACACATCCACGGATGATGTTGCTTACTTTTTTGTAGTAACTGTTTCAAACTAAGAAGTGGAACTTTACAGAAAAGTGGTGTGATATGCACAAAATGAAACATTCCATAATGACATCTCTTAGAATTCCGCTTGACCGATCAAAAGTGACGCAGAACTAGCTGTTTTATAAACAAATTAATAAAAGACTTCACAACGAGTATAGTTAAATTACAATAATTACATTTTACCAACTTAAAGCTTTTGAATGTCAGATGTATTTAATTCTTTTCATTTGTCAGAAACAAGGGTGTCAATATCATTTTTTTTTTTTCTGAAGAAAAAAAAAATCCTTCGCAGATCCAATAAAATAATGAGCAGTCGTTCTACAAGGTATGTTCTTTTGTGTTAGTTCACTTAATGTTCGAAAGTCTGAGGAAGAGAAGACACAATAGCGAGTCGTTTTGTGTACTTCAAATTACTAATTTTGTAGTGCTTTTTTTTTATTATTATAAACCCTTTTATACTCTGAACATAAGCCTTTATTCTAAGCTTGTCACATTTAAGTGAAGATTGTGACCTGTTTTTAATTGCTTTTTCAGGACAAAAAGAACAGCGTGTTTTTTAATTCGTTGTCGCCAAAGAGTAGAGGCGTGTTTGGTCAGGATTTTCGTCATGAAATTTTTATCTGGTAAATATGTGTTCTGTGTGAAATGACCTTTACACTACTCATATAACAGCATAAACAGCATAAACTAGGCCTCTGCAGGCAGTACTAACAAATATATTACACATTGTGGATTTCAGTGGATAAATGTAGGAAAAATCCCATATACCATATATAGAAAATATACCAAAAAAAAACCCTGACAAACTGGATTAGATCAAGACACCAAGCAACATCCACCTCCCTGCTTTGGTCTGCTCCCACAGAGGGATTATCAGGACTGTTCCCATGTGTCTGAGAGTGTGATCGCTCACCTGTTCTGTAACCTGCTGAGATCTTGCGTCTGTCAGCTCCACATCCTCATTGACAGTATCCACATGACAGCACCGGCTCAATATAACACACGCTTCCTTGTACGTTTGCTCAGTGCCTTCCTACCTGCCCAGTCTATTTATTACCTGCCCTGTCATCATGCCTCTCATGCAAACTCTCTGTTCCTCACGGGCTGCAACATGTAAATGAGTCCTATGGGGTTTACTATAGAGACAGCAGTGTGTGTGTGTGTTTGTTTGTTCATACTGGTGTACATTACACAAGCTAGAATGCACTGGAAGCACGTGGTTTCTTACCTAACCTCTGTGCGCATGTGTGTGTGTGGGGTGTGTGTGTGTGTGTGTGTGTGTGGGGCGCGCTATGTCTTCCTTAGACTGTTTAGACAGTTATGTGTTTTAGCATGAATCAGGCCCAAGGAAGACGAGTTAATAATCAGCTCACTTTCTGCTTGCCAGTCGATGTCTTTTACAGGAGCGATATAAAAGCTTCTGGAAGAGCTGAGGCCTGGGGACGAGAGAAAGAGAGAGAGAGATTGAACAACTCATTAAATTCATTTGATTTGTTTCATGCCAGAAGAGAAATGATGAACCAGGACACTTTCAGATTTTAGTCAGAGGAAACCTACGGATTAAAAAGGCCATTGACACGGATGCTGTAAGGCCATGAACTTACAGCGGGTAGTCATAAAAGTCATCTGTTTTACTGCTACTATTACAAAGAGCAAAGCAAATGAGTGCGAGAGGTAGAATATCACCAGCAAAGGTCAAGGATTTGGTAAAGAAGCAGATAAAAGCACACAGGTACATATAAACCATTGCAACATGCTGAGTCATGGTGTGTCAGAGGTACAAAACAGTTGTGCTAAATAAAGTAAGCTGTACAGTGACTTGCATAAGTGTTCACCCCCTTGGGCTTGTTACTAGCTGGAAAAGAACTGGGCTTGTCAGTTGGATGTTGGATATGTTTTGCCCTTTGGGGTCAATTTGACCTGAACATTTTAAACCTCCAGAATATAATTTTTACCCAGGTTTTTTTTCAGGTAATTTCTGATTCTTTGTTGACTACCTAAACAGCCTTTTAAATAAAACATAACCCCAAACCACCACCCCATTCTCCTAAACTCCCAAAATTTCTATTGCACAACTATAGAAAAAAATCTGTACTGAAATGGGGGTAAATATTAAAAATATATAAATAAATAAAAATCATGATTTGCATAAGCATTTAGTGGTAACTGGTTGCACCTGAATGAAAATGGGGGTAAATACTTTTGAAATCGCTTTTAAATTTTGCATTTGCACATTACAATATTTTCAGAAATGTGTTGATTTATGGAATATTTATGGATGCACAAAATGCGAAGGGAACTACTTATGCAGCACTCTGTAAACAAAGGCTGTTCACTCAAAACTGGCCAAACTGAATATGATGTGCTTGACAGTGCTTGTAAACTAGCTATCTGGGATAATTTGGACTCAATTAAATTGCAAACTTTCATACTGGCCAATTAATAGGTGCCCACCCACCCATAAGATCTTCCTTTTGACATGACAGCTAACGAACTTGTTCTTCCTCTGAGATATGTGAAGCTAGTCATCGCTTTTTTCCTGCTGCTTTTTCTATGTCACAGCTGGATGCACTCGGCGTATAGTGCTGACCACTGATGAAAGGATTGAGCAGTCTGAAAATGTCACCTTGTGCATTCCAGTTACTGTTTTGAGTATATTATGCATTGTGCTATGACTCCATTTATCATTGCTGCTGACCAGGTTGTTACTTTGAGGATTCATTGTCTACCGCTTATCCGATCTATACTCGGGTCACGGGGAGCCTGTGCCTATCTCAGGAAAAACACACACACGACAATTTAGAGATGCCAATCAACCTACAATGCATGTCTTTGGACTGGGGGAGGAAACCAGAGTACCCAGAGGAAACCCCAAGGCACGGGGAGAACATGCAAACTCCACACACACGGCGGAGGCGGGAATTGAACCCCCAACCCTGGAGGTGTGAGGCAAACGTGCTAACCACTAAGCCACCGTGCCCCCCCCTTACTTTGAAGATTGTAATTTCTTATTACAAACCACATGAGTTTGCTATATTATTACTCCCTTGTGTGGAGATGCTAGAAACTTATATGCAATTTACTCCAGTGATACAAACCTTACCGCAAGCTGAGATCTGGGCTAAGACTTCGGTCTTGCTGTCTTCGTAAACTGTCAATCTGCATGCTTGTAATGTTATTCTGGAGGTAGCTGGCATACTATCACCACCTACTGGCATGGAATACTTTTCAAATTGGTTTTAAAAAAACAAAAAAAAACAAAGTGGTACTTTACTATATGTGGACTAGCCCTTGACTTACAAAAATTCCCGCTCCCATGACCCCCAGCACAACTGGTCTAGCTAATCAGCTAATTATGAAGCCCTATATAAGGTTCAGGTGTGCTGTAAAGACAACCTTGAATCTCTTCATGGCAGTGAGTCTTCAAAACTGGAAGCTCTGGGCTACAGGATGATTGACACAAATTGTACATGGAAAAAGATGAGCTGTAGTCTATCACTGGACTCTCACAAAGTAGACCAATGAGGTAGGTGTGTGTAATGGCCAGATGGTGTGACCAATATGTGTGATATGGAAAAATCAATCTTGGCTTGTCTGCTCTCTCCCCCGGTGCTATACTCTTATGAGGTGCGCTTGTCTTAAGACAGCATTTAATGACTGTAGCTGTAAGGAAAGTCTGTCTTCAGTTTCGTCTTCCTTTTAATGGGTTCCTAACAAAATCTCCAGACTAAGTGACATAATCTTTTGAGGAAACTTATATCAACTCGTTATCCACTTTTACTTGTTCTTACATCCCTCTGCACTATGATACCAACCTGATATTTCATTTGTAGACTTAAATGCATTGTTAATTGTGTTATGCCATGCGATATATACACCAGCTTGTCGAGACAGTGATCATTAAAGAGAGGGAAACAGCATAAACATGGGGAGTCTTGCAACAACGTTAACGAGGCAGAGAACATCTTCATCATTATTAATAAATACACCCAAAGCAATACAAGTAATTCTCATTTACACCAGTGAAAATATCCAGTTAATATAATAATGCAGATTGTATTGTTTCTTGTTATGAGAGATTCATTTTAGCCTGTGGAATGCTTGCCGTTTCATTAAAACAGAAATGCGAATAAATACATATAACAAAATTAGCTTATTAGGGCCAATTATGTATGTGATAGCTAACAACTTAGCAGAGGCAGTAATTAGCCATAATGTAACTAATGTAAGTTTAATTAATGTTAAAGATCATTGTAAATGATAAACATAATATTAGTGCCACAATCTGAAGTTTTTTACATTCATAAACCACTGCATCAGCCCTGGCCCAGTGTTCAGCTCATGAAGGGCTTGATTAGCTAATGAGATGATTAAGGAAGCTGTTAATGAAGCAATAATTATATCATTAAAAATACAATTCTGAAGATAATAATCAGAGAGTGCAATTTGTTCTGAACTTTAATCATCTCCTTATAAGTTTATTAGATTAAAAGAGCTTTGTCATGGTGAAAGTAGTATAAAGGCAACATTCCTTAAAAAACCTGCTCTCCAATAGAATTAAATGAATTCATAACTTATTAAGTATATTTAGAAGAACTGAGGCTGAAAAGGCTTTCTCTACCAAAATCATTCATATTATTCATAAAACCTTTGCTAAACCTTTGCTAGCATAAATCCATGATAATTGGGATGGATGAGGTGTTTGCATTTTTCCTAAAATTCCATTTCATTACATCTAAAAATGTATTGATTTGTTGGCTCTCATTGCTGATTCCTCTATGCTAGCACAAAAACTGTAAACATCACAACCTCTGGTATTGTATGAATTGAAAATGGTTAGGTCTCATAGTACATATTACTAGCTTCATTGCACAGTTCTGATGTTTTGCTCAGATCTGACCTATCTATCTTGATGTTTCTCAATTGTAGCTACCATGAACGTGTCCCCTGAAAGTCTTCAATACACACACTGATATCCCTTTTGCTCAACTGCCATGCATCCCCAAACCATTATCTTAGTAAAAACTACAAATAATTATACTCATAGTGCATCACAATTTGTTTCAGCATTCAGCAAATAGCTTGTATCTACCAGTATTGTTGTTGCATTCTCCGAGGCTTCTCCTTGCCTCACTGAATGTAGCCTTAAGGCTGTTCATTTTTCTTTGACATTGTAGCCATTTTTCACATCGTACCATAGTTATTTTTGGTCAGTACTGGGTTTTGTTAGGTTGTTTACACTTTTGTTTGAAATTTTTTTAAAATACATTTCATGGATTAAAGTATGTGGACACTAGGTCAATCACACCCATAGGGACCTTTTAAACATTTCAATGCACATTTAGATTCTTAAATGCCAGATTTTTCTGGGAATGCTTTCCACTTGATTTTGGAGCATGGCTATAGGGGATATAGGGATTTGTGCTCATTCAGCCACCAGAGCTTAGTGATGTGAGGGACTGATGTTGGCCAAGGAGACCTGGGGAGCTGTTGGTGTCCCAGTTCATCCCAAAGGTGTTCAGTGGGTTTAAGGTCAGGGCTCTGTGTAAGTCATTGTAGCTCTTTCAATTTAACCTTGGTAAACCATGTCCTGGGACCTCACTTTGAGCTTGGGGCATTGGAGTTGGAATCGGTTTGAGCTAAACCACTTGGTTCCAGTAAAGGAAAATCTTAGTTCTACAACGTAGAAGACTTTTTTTTGTTTGTTTAATTTGTTTCTGCAGATTTGTGTAAGGCCTCATATTGATCTTATCATCAGAATATCAGACACATTTGTTTGGTTATATGATTGTTTATGTAAATGACCAACCAGTGCTCAATTTATCATCCTTACAAAGAGTGTAGTGTTGTAGCTGTATTTTGTTGTTATTGTGTTTCACTGCTGACATTGGATGATCATGAATGTGATACTCAAAGGGAAAAAAGCCACACACATTCTGAACAATCAATTCACATTCATGGTATTTACAACCACTTGGGGGATGTGGTAGCTTATTGGCAAAAGTGCTGGCCTACTGATCAGAAGGCTGTAAGTTTGGATCCCAGGTCCACCAAGCTGCCACTGCTGGACTCTTGAGCAAAGCCCTCAACCCTCAGTTGTATAAAATAAGAAAAATTGTTAGTTGCTCTGGATAAAGGCCCCTGCCAAATGCTAGAAATGCCAATATACCACATGCAAAGGAGCTTAGGTATGATTTGAAAAGATTATCCACACAGTCCTGAAAAAACCTCAGCTGTAGGCAGAGAATTGGATATATGTCACTTCAACTTGGTACTGTACAGATTGGAATGGGTGTTCACTTTAGTAAAAAAAGTAGCATGATGGACAGGTGAGATATACAGAAGAGGGAAAAAGAGAAAGAATAAAGGTAGTGCTAAGAAAACAATCATGCAGAAAATAATAATGGTGCAATATGCTTAAGTACGAGTGTAGTAACTCTGAGAGACTTGGAGCTTGGAACCAACCTAGAATTCATTTGCTGATTGGTTTAGCTTGTGGAGGATCACAGTGGATTATGTAACTCCTGGACTGCAAGCAAGTCCCACTCATGCCTGAAGACTTGCCCAGTGTGAATTTGTGCTTGTTGTGGCAGCTTTGTGCTCACAATGAGTGTGGAGGAATAGCTTTACAAGATCTGATCTTCTGTAGGTCAGTGTAGCTATGTTTCATCCAACACTGTAAAGATCATACACAGTAGTGACTGCAGATATAAACAACAACTACAAGCCTCTACAATAACCATCTGATGTCAGAGACAAAGAAACAGGTCAGGCAAAGGCAAAAAAAGAGTACAAAGTTTGAAATACAGTTGGGAGCTGATCTCTAACACGGGCCTGGTCCACTTTTCCCGCGGCTGCCCAGTGTGGCATGATGAAGAGCAGCACCGGACAGCTCTCAGGTGCTTGTTACCAGCAGGGCCGTGGCCAGACAGCTAACACCACGCTCACCTTAAATTAAAGATCCAGCAGGTGCTTCGACTATCCGAACACCTTTCTCTCTCACTTTCACTTTCTTTGAGATTCCTGGAGATTCACAGCTCCCTGGTTGACCTGGATGAGAACACTTAGCTGCAGCACAAAGCAGAATGTTCGAATGTTCACGCTGCGAGTTAGTTTTAGACAGAACTCATGCAGGTTTGACCTTCATCTGGAACAGCAAGGATGATGAAGTTAACATCACCTCAAGTTTTCTTCATTGCTGTCACTCTCTAAAATAAGATGTTCTTAGCAATATGATGGCTTGCTAGTTTCCAGAATTTTATTTGAGGCTTGGATGAAGACATCACAACAAATAACAACAACATAACCTAGCACAGCCAGTTGGATTATCAAGACTAGGCTAATACAATAAGGATAGTTTGGTAGCCATGCTTGGTAGACATGAGGCCTATTTCAATTGGATCAGTTTTAACTGGGAAGCTGAGATAATCAAATTATTATCATAGTATCTCTGGGATTTTAGTCCTGTCTCAATCTGTCATGTCAGTGATTTTTATAGTGTGCACATTTGCATTTAGAATGGTTATGCCATATTTTAGCTCCTGACTAGTACAAATAATGTAGAAATAAACAAATTTTGTAGTTTATCCATCTATCCATGCATCCTTTTCCCATCCATTTTCTGTACCACTTATCCTGCACAGATCAATCCATCAGAGGGCACAATCGCACAAACACTCACACACCTAGTCACACCATAAGGACAATACATGTATTTGGACTTGGGGAGGAAACTGGAGCACCTGGAGGAACCCTGAAGCACAGGGAGAACATGCAAAATCCATTATAGTATATCACTTGTTTGTCTTTTTGAAGGACCCTTGTCGAACCTTACAACAGAACACCTATATGAAGCTAAGAACTGTTAAGTATTCAAAGAACTACACACATTTTTCTAATAGTCTACTTGGTAAGGTTCCTGTATTAAGGCTAAATTATGTTGTTGTTGTTGAGACTTTCAGTTAACAATACATAAGTCCAATAAAAAAAAAGTTGTCTGGGATAACATCTGGAACTTCTGGTATGCTTTTTTGTTTTTGAAGGACAGTGGTAACATTCCTTGCTTGTCGACCTTGCAGAGCTACATCACCAAAATAAAAACTGCAGTTTCTAGTCCAGTGGTGCTTGTTTCAGCAATACTCACTCTGGGAAAACCATGACAGGCTGGGATTAAACCCAAGACCTTGTGGCTTGTGGTTTATGATTCAGTAGTCTGGTAATGTTACACTGATGGCTATGATAGCTGCTTTGTACATAATAAATAAGTTCACAAATAGTATTAAAGAAATGGCAAGGGATATGAATTCTCCTGTAAACTTTATTATTTCTTTTGTATCCAATAAGTATAATGTGCTATAATAACACACATTTTTGCATACATAGCATATATATTTCTTGTAACATTGCAGGTTTTATTGGCTGTCCTTACGTGAAAGGCAGAAATGAAGACAACCCTTAATTAACATTATGAACACAATGAATGCTCAAATTTTCATCTTTCATCTCCTGCATACTTTCTTTTTCAGTGAGTTGGCTTTCGTGCTTGGTGAATTTTTATTCATGCTTAGTTAAACAGTACATCTTGGCACCTCTGTGATTTATAATTTTTTTTAATGCAAATGGACCTCCAGCATACTGGCTGAAGAACATTTCTTGCTTCCACAGGAAGTAGATAAAGTAAATACATTTTTCTAAAGATAAGATGGCAGGAAACCTGAAGTTTTTAAATACATTAAATACCTACTTTCTGAATGTGATGTTAGTTAGCAAAAACTCCAGTCAAAAACCAACTCTGAAATCACAGAAAAAGACTTGCCCAAAACGTTCAAGCTATGGAAAAAGAATTTTTCTTCTGCTATTTTTTCCCCAATATCTTAGGGAAACACAAATGCTTCTGTCCATTGGGTCATATCTGAACTACAGTACCCATCAGTCCCAGTATGTCTTTGTCACATGACCCACTGATCACTCACAACTGTTACTCATAAGCAGCTCTACTTATGTTCTGGATTGCATACGTTTCATTGCCAAGCTTTTGTTATTCATTTCTAATGCGTGTTGCCTTGTATCCATAGTGCATGGTTCTTGTTTTTCACCATTTTGGTCATGGCACATTAAATTTGACACACTGTATACACTTTCACTGTCCCTTTGTTTGCCTTAGCCGATCTCTGAGACATTCTTTTTTATTAAGTTTGTTTTAATAAAAGATCTTAATGGCCACAGAGAGAAAAAAAGTAACACTTGTATGTAAGTCTGGGAATACCTATATACTTTTATAAATGGTTTGTCTATCAAAGATTGACCCAAATCCTCTTGTATTTAATATTTTTTTTCTGTTTATTTTTCATTTCTTAATCTTTTATTTTATTGTATACCTCTTCTTGTAATGTTCAGGAGACACCTGAAGCCTGAAGTGGGAATTGAACTTGGATCTCCGTAGTGGTCACTATCACCTGCATGCGGTTTATCAGACCAACAAGCAGGATAAATTAAAAGCACTGCTTTATTAAGACAACTAAAACAAGACTTCCACAAACTTACACAGACTACTGGACAAATAAAATGTTTTTAACAAAGGGTAACGATAACATGGGAACCTGGAAAATAGCAGTGTCTGACTGAACAACAGAAAAAAACGACTGACAGACAGATACAAAAGGGCTGGTGTATATAGGACAAAACATTAGGGTAGATGGGAAACGGGTGACACGGCTGGAAAGCGAAACAATAGGAAGGGTGTAGCACACGTGGGGGCTACAGAAACAAAAAGCAGGCTATGATGAATCGCCTGCCAGCCCCCCCTCTGGTGGTCTGGCAGGACACTGTCCAAGTAGCTCCTGACACTTCTTTTTGGAGTTTTGGTCACTGGCTGCTGTAGATGGCACCATATAGAAACCATAAACATGGCTGTTCTTCCTTAAACAACCATAGGACTGCAATTTCTAAGAACAGTCTCAATCACTGAACGATTAATAACATCAGGTCAATTCAGTAGACATTTAAATGACTCGAATAGACAGTCATAAATTGCTCATAAGGTCATAACTTCCCGATCACACAGTTGCACCTTTTGACTATATTCTTCACAGCTATAGAAGGCATTATATGTAGATGATGATGATGTTCCCTTCATGAGTGTGGATCTTTTCAAGGTTTCTTCCTCATGTCGTCTCAGGGAGTTTTTCCTTGCCATCATCCTTTCTGGCTTGCTCATTAGTTAGTAATTTATTAATTTAAAATCTAATTTCTACAGTAAAACTGCTTCTTTAAAATGTCCATTGTTAAAATCTCTAAGCCAATCAAATTGAATTCAGTTCAACAATGTAATATTTATGCAATTCTTTGAAATGTGTTTATGAATGAAGTCCCAGTGTAGGCTACAATCCAATAAAGTATTACCAGCGTTACCAAAATAAGAAAGCAACACTCGGTCAATTACCATGCTTACGCCATTTGCTACAATTCAGTTGGCTAATGGAACATAATCTACTATAATTGCTAAGCTGACCGCTTCGTGTGGCAATATCAGTTTCATTACAATTCTGCCAGGCAAAGCAGATGTCTCTCTGGTGCTTGGATTCCTACATGAAAGGCCTGTCCACTATTGTCCACAGAGGAGAGTCAACGTTGGTGCCATCTGCACGCCTAACATGGACGCCAGCAAAAGCAATAAGCCATGAGAGCTAGAATAAGCCTTCTTCAAAGGAAGCAAGCATGCCACTCTGACAATATTAACAAGTCTCTAAGGAAACTGAAGAGGGGTTCACAAACCAAGCCAGGCTGAAAATAAGCCTAAGCTTCTGAACTGCCATTTCACGGCAGTTGAACACCACAAGTAAGCAACAATTAAATCGGTATAATAAGGGCAATTGTGCTCATATGCTCATGGGGATTATGGCTAGTTTTTGATTGTTACTTTGGTCTCACAAGATATACCCAGTTTTAAAAAGGCTAAATAAATCATTCTACTTTTTCCACATTACAAAGCTAGTATAAAGTTGGTGGAAGTGTCCAGCTTCTGCATTTGCATTCACACAAATTGTACTTTGTATATTTGAACAGAACATGGCAGCTGTATCCAGCTGGTCCAGACCCCACACTCTCTGCAAACCTACAAGTTGAAACCGTTTCCCTCGAGTATGACCTCATGCTGCTCAGCAATCTTCGCCTTTCAAAGCATCAACCTCTTCCGCCATCTGCTTCTGAGATGAAAGAGAGCAAGATGAAAAGTGGAGTGCCTCTTGTGATTTTATTATTTTTTATTATTATTTATTTATTTCCATTCAACCCACCCACCCCACACCACCCCACCCACACCCCCAAAGCAATTACAGCCATTTGGATGACTGACTGCTGCAGAGTCATCTCACATCTCAGTCAGCCCTCTTTTTTTGAAGTGTCATGCCATCAGATGTTTGCTTAAAATTATGCAACCTTAATTTTGTGTTATTTGGATTTTTTTTTACCATTCTTCATCCAACCCAAGAGCCAGAAGATTCAACTCCCAGCAAAAACCTTTCTCTTAGAGGTGCACTGGAAGTCCTCAACAACCCAGACCTTAAGCTAATATAATAAAATCTGGCTTTCTGAACACCTAAGCTGTGTATTTGCCAAGGTTTATTGTCTGGTAATTTATTTTCCGAGCTGTTTTATGGTACAAACAAATCACATATACAATAAATGATGCTATCTGAATACAAAGGAATAGGTAATAATAAATGCCCCCACCTTATTTTTAACCATATTGGCCCATATTCAGCTTTTCAATGCTTTGTGCATTCTGAGATGAATTTCTGCTCTTCACGGTTGTAAAAAGTTTTGTTTTTTTTTTTTTTTTCTGTAACCTTCCTGTCAGCTCAAAGCAGTCTGCTCGCTCTCCTCTGACCTCTCTCATCAACAATGCAGGTCTTTCTTCCTGCAGAACTGCTGCTGGATTTTTTTTTTTCTACCCCACACCACACATTTCTGTCTAAATTCTTGAAATTGTTATGCATGAACATCCCTGTAGATCAGAAAAAACTGATGAGGCTAGTATTTTTGTATCCAGCTAAGGGAATGGAATGAAGTGATGAAGAATATTCAGGTAAATATGTACAGATAATACAATAAGCTATAAACAATCAGCTGTATGTCAGACAAATATCAAGTGCAACACAACACTTTACTTATATCAAGTGCAACACTTACATCTACTTGAGCTCTTTTTATTATTTTTTTTTGGAGTTAATTAATACATGGTTCTAGATATACAGTTGTGTTGTGACAATTTTTTGGATTGAATTATATTCATGCATTTATAGTATACTTTCAAGGATTTGATGCTTAACAGGTTTTTTAAGCATATTTTAATCAATACTATGTATACTAATTATACTCTAGTAGCCAAAAAGGGCAGCATTACATCTGACTTTTCTATCTCAAGTAATAATAATAATAATAATAATAATAATAATAAAAGAAACCATCTACTGTGTGGTATTTCTTCCAACAGATCATTTCTACTCTCATATTAAAAATCAAATGCTTGCTTTTACATTTATTTCTCACAAAGCACAACCCTCTTTTATATTGTTATGTCTCATTGGACGTCTCACTTCCCGACTTCAGACTAAACATTTTGTCCCTGAACTTGACACACTGTTACTCTTCATATGCCGGCTGTACTTTATTGAGCTTAATGAATGCTCCAGCCAGTGATTCATATAGCTCTTTTGCTAATTACAAATATTAGCTAATTAAAAGATCCTGCGCAACATGCACAAATTCTCAAATCTTCTCGTAAACAGTTTGCTCTTGTTGGCAGTCAGTAGCCTCCGTTAAGTCCTTCCAAACAACAGGCTATAGGAAGTGTTGAATTAAAATACTTTAGGAAATGAAATGCAGCAATTAGCAGTGATACTCACTACTGGACACTGCTACTAGTCCATAAAAGGGAATAAGTAGATGCGTAATTTAAAGGGAGCAATGCTAGCACCTTAGTACCTGGGTGACACACTAAACTACCTAGCTTAAAGATTTGTTATCAGTGGTACTGTTTATCAAAAATAATAAGTGAATGAATCATTTTTGACCATTTCTTTCAGCCAATTTCACTGACTTCAGCTTTTCCTCCATGTGGTTAGTGTGCTTCAAGTAAGGCATGAGTGTTTTTGAATCTTTGTGTGCACTTTAATTAAATCAGCTGTACTGACACCAGTGTGAAGTAGTTTTCACACTGGGCATGTTGGCTTCGGTCCGAATCCGAGTGTAACTGTTCCCGCTGCTTCCCGTAGAGTTGGTCTGGTTACACATCACACCATTTTTTTCTCTTATACATCTGCATTCTTCTGGGTTGTCTTCTCCCCTCACCTCTGTATTCTGTGTCCCACAATGTTCCCCTGCCATAGATGTACAGCTATTACAGAAATGACTTAATAATTACTAATGTGTCTTCATTTGTCGGAGTTTAAATCATCATCATCATTAAGTCATCTGCTAGCAATTTAACAATTTAACAAACACTGCTTGATTAAAAAAAAAATCTAAGTTAAAAAAACAACAACAACAAAAAACAAGTAGAATCCTGAAGGGACTGATTAACTTTATATTTAAAAAAAAAAAAAAAAACTTTTTATTTATTTATTTATTTATTTTTTTTTACTTTTTAAGATTATCTCTTATACAAGTTCATGGAAACGAGCTGTTACTATAGAAACAATAACTTATTTAACCAAGTGTGTTGATAGAAATCTTACATAGATCTGGTATAGAAGATTAATCAAAACCTTCTGTCCAATCAGAATCGAGGATTCAGCAGCACTTGTGATATAACATGAGAAATAAGCAAGCTAGGGAAAGATTCTTCCACTTAAGTCCACATATTCTTCTGTGATTGTTCTTGATTTGACCAGACAGGTCATAGTTTTCTATCCAGTTATAATTTATAACAAATGCTTGAAATCTGTTCTCCACAGTGACAGTCCATGACCAGACATACCCAATCCTGTCCTGTTTAGCCACCTAGATCTCACCACACACCCCCACCTTCAAATTGCTGTTCTTCAAGTTGATTCCCAGTAACACTTTCTACGGTACAAATTCACAGTCACCCCATGACCAGATAGTATCAAAGTATGTCCTGCTATTTTAAGAAAAAACCCAAACTCTCTATTTTCTGAAGGAGCGAACATGTTTCCTTGGGTCAGACCCAGAGAGACAACTCGAGAGCAGATAGTCCTGCTAACCTGACAAGTCCTAAGTGAGGACATCTTTGCCGATGAGATTTTCGCTCCCTCTGTTAGTCTCATTCCAGCGCACTTGTTTCTTCTCATCAAGGAGGCGAAAAAGGGTAGAACCTGAATGAACTTAATACAAATCTTTTGTCCTCTGAGGATCAAATCAGATAATGGAATCTCTTTCTGCAGAGGTAAAACGGTGAGGGAGAAAGATTGGACAGTTTGCTCGTCTAAATGGCATTTCAGTATGTCTTTCATGCATCTCCTAAAGAGTCAATATCTAATTACGGATAAAATACTAAGATTAATCAACGAAACAAACAAATCTGAGTCTGCCATCTCTGAGCACCTCAGCATTAGGTTTTAAGGAAAAAAAGCAAAATTCTAACCGCAAGTCATACATGTAGATTTATATTTGCACAAACCCCAAATTAAGGTATGATTAATCACTTTTTTTTTTTTTTAAATAACAGTGGATTCCTGGTTGTGTTTCTCTTGAGCTCTCAGTCCAGGAGAGAAAGCCTGTTAACAATTTAGTGGTATTATCATTAATTTTTATTTAATAAAAAAATTCCATAAAGTGTGTACATTCTCTGATGCAGCACAACAGCTGTTGGCCAGTGTAATAAAGCTTTCAGGTTGAGTTAGAGCTTTAATTTGGTAAGTACACACTCCCACCGTATGCGAGGTCCACTGCAGTCGGAGAAAGGAGACATGTTAAGACTGAGGCTATTAACTGCACCGACATTCTCCATCACCGAGCACCCGAACACTTTCCTATCACACTTTCACACTTGTTCACACACACACGATCTCTGAAACACACACACAGACACGCATTACAGTCAATTAAAATAATTGCTTAATCAATTGTTTGCTGCAGCCTGCGCATTACGTGGAGGTCAGAGAGATGGGGAAAGAGGCTCGAGTGCAGGTCTAATTAACAAAATGAGTTTCACCTTTCGGATTATTTTAAGTGATGACACTCTAACGAGATTGCACGGTTTATTAGTTGTGAGCCAAGCGCATTAAGGATGTTTTGTAATGAACCTACGTCGGGTTTGTGGGTTTCTCCGAGTATCTTTAAAGTGCTAAAGGACATCATGGAAAAATGGTAAAGTGGCACTTTATTTAGTCTAGTCTATTCACTGATTCTTAACAACAGGATGTTGATGAAATGATATAACCTGTATCATGATATAACCTGTATCAACAGGTTCCACATGAAAAGTTGACGTACTATAAATACTGTAAATGATGTGCAATGCAGATTTTAGTGAATGGAACAAACAGCCAATAAAATGTTGCAGTTTTTATCCAATCGCAAACGTTTATATATTTTTTTTCTTATATAGATCATCTGATGGTACAGACATAAGCTCAAAAAATAAAGAGCTTCTGTCAGAGTTATGCCGAATCAGCAATTGACTACATTACCCATCTGCCTCCTCCTCCTGCATGTCCCATGACCTGGTCACACATCTCACTAGCATCCACACCTGCTTCTTGTTTCTCCTTGTCCTTTTGTTCACTTCTGTTTAACTTCTGGTTTCTGTGTACTTCGGTTAACACAACTCTCTGACAACTTTAATAGCTTTATAGATCATGATGATGATCTGAATAAATTCTTGCTCATATTCTTTAACAGACTCGACAATAACATTGTCTCTATGTCAGATCATGCAATGAAGATCCTCAAACAACAGACCTGCGATTACATTGTTCCATTGCTACATTATCTTAGCGGAATTAATCATGCTCAGTGCAGACAATGGGCTCGCGTTAAATGAAGTAAATCCATTAGCGTGCTGTGCTTTCTTTACATTTACTTTACACAATTAGCATTCATATATTTGAACTGTAATGTGAGCTTCACATAATCCGATGCTGTCCTCTTATTAATGGATTTTAGTAGAGTGTTTCATGTTTCTAACACAGCCAGAGATTTGTCCTTAACTGCGACAGCCAGGTGTCCACAAACTATTGTTTATCAAACTATTGAGCCATATCATTCAAATTCAAATTTTATTTGTCATATACACAACACAGGCGGCACGGTGGCACACTGGTTAGCACGTTCGCCTCACACCTCCAGCGTCCTGTGTGTGTGGAGTTTGCATGTTCTCCCCATGCTTGGTGGGTTTCCTCCAGGTTCTCCGCTTTCCTCCCACAGTCGAAAGACATGCTTCTAGGCTGCTTAGAGTCTCTAAATTGCCCGTAGTGTGTGAATGAGAGTGTGTGTGTGTGTGTGCCCTGCATTGGGTTGGCACTCAGTCCAGGGTGTATCCTGCCTTGATGCCCAATGATGCCTGAGATAGGCACAGGCTACCCGTGACCTGATGATAGATTGGATAAGCGGTACAGCCAATGGAAAAAAAACATATACACAACACATTAGAAAGTAAGCAGTGACATGCTTAAGGCTGTTCATGTCATTAAGAATTACAAAAGAAAAATAAAATAAAAATGGTTACAAAAGAATAGAATTATGTATACTAACAAATGGGAAAAATATATAGAAAATATTAAAAATATATATATATATATATATATATATATATATGTGCCATGGCTGAACAGTATCAAGCATGATATATGATGCATTTTAGGTCCATAAAAGGAACCATTCCTTTTAAGAATAAACGCAGCAAATGCAAAAGCATAAGAAATAAAATTATACTAAAGCTTTTTGAATACTGAGGTGTTCGTGTAGCGTGTGCTGAATACACACTGCTGTGGTGTGTGTTCTTAGCAAGTTTTAGAAAATGAATGCTTGGAGTGGAACAGGAGTGTGACATGCTGTTTAGAGATAATAAATGGTGTAGCCCTCTCCTTCGGGAGAGCTGCTCAGTCGTTCTTGCACACATCCCATGATATTAAAGAACACACTCCCCATCCTGCCACATACACACTGATTATCCAAACACACCACTGCTGTAGCTTAGAGTGTACATACTTTTGAAACTTAATAAGTTCTAATAGTGGATTTTTCACAGTGTGTACCTTTCTTAACAATGGAATTCACTCACTAAATTGTATTCTCCTGAAACACTGCATGGGTATTGAATTAAGGGATCAGGGATATGTAAAGTGCAAAGTGTGTATGTGGAGGGCATCAGGTTTCTAGCTAGCTAAAAAAAAGCCTCTTTAAAGTTTGATTTTAGCAAAGAAAGAAAAAAAAAGTTTAAAGGCTGCGTTCAGAGTTGAGTTAGAAATTAGACGCAATTAGAAAATTAAGCTCTATTCAGATGTCACATAAGAGTTATGAAGTGTTTCGGCTACACATGATTCTGACTTTGGCCATAAGCCTATTTTTCTTGACACAATGAACTTGAGCGAGTAGGAGTATTAAGTCCAGAGCGGCTGTCTGACAGTTTGATGTAACCACAGTGTAATGTAGAAATGTAAGAAAAAAGCAATTCAAGGCCAATATTAATTAAATACACTTTATATAAGTTTTTTATTTCATAATAATGAACAGCTATTACTGAAAATTACCATCTCTTTGATTGAAAATACATGAAAAGATGAAAAGTTTAGATTCCTATGGAAGAGGAAGCTAAATGGTTATGCTGAATTGGAGCAGGACTTAATTTCCCATCAGCCACTGCACACCACATGATCATGACACGCCCCACCTGGTTCACGGTCACACTAATTAGCGCTTGTATTGAAGTTGTGGCTTGTATAGCACTCAATGGCTCAATATCTATATATGATTTATGCCTTGATTCAATCTTGGTTTTGTTTTTTTGCACAATAAACAGAGTCTGCAAATGCATCTGCGTCTTCTGCATTACAGGTAATAGCATATACATTTTAATCTAATGCAAGATATTGTTATATGATAAAATTATGAACTATCATAGTTTTTAAAGCGAGCTATTATCAGAGCAGTGCTTGGTCAGCTTATCCTTTAAACAGTAAGCATGTTTTCTTTGTAAGAAAAAATAACTAAAACATCAGAATTGTTTTGTTAGATGCTTGTGTTTAGAGTTGGGGGTCTAGACGCTATTGAAAAACTGTCACTTGGATACTTGAGGAACATCTGGTACCCTTCGAAGCGTGAACATCAATTCAAAAATCAATTGCCATCAAAAGTGTAGACCTACTCTGAATACAAGAAATTTTCTGGACATAACTTTTAAGCTAAATTGGCTGTCTCTAAATCTGGATCTTGTCTCCAACCATGCTGCTTGTCCTTTCACCTAACAGCGTGGACTCACCTGCTTCATTTACTGTGATGCTCCAGCGCTCACTGTTCTTTCACTTTGGAACAGGATGTTATTTTTATGCTAGTGTTTGAAATCTTGCCAAGCAACTTAAGCTCACATGCTTATTGTTCCACATCCACATAACTGTCACCTTCTCACTATGAAAAGTGATTAGGGGTTGTAGATTGGAATACATAATAATTTTGTCAATAATTTTTAAAATAAGACAGATGAGCCTCATTAGCAGAAAAGGTTAATGACTGATTCTGTCTTTTTGTGTCCATGTTTTGCAAAATGGTCTTTAGTAATAGCTATTTTTGTGTTTTTTAATATAGACAAATAAATAATTATATTATCTAAATGTAGAAAGTACCGCACACGTCTACTACTAACCCTAAAAAAAGAAACGAAGAAAAGAAAAAAGAAAGAAGAGAATTCTGTCTGATTTGTAAGTTGCTTTGGATAAAGTTGTGTGTCAAATAAATAACTGTTATAGAGGTAGATGGTAGATGCTGAGGTAGTCCAGTTATTGTGTTTTGTCGGTCTTCCTTCACATATGTTGATTATTCTCCAATATTCTGTGGTATTCTCTTCACAAAGTAGGCTGTCAAGGCTAACAACATACTATATCGTACTTTTGACCCCATTTATATTATTTACTCATTCACAAGAGCAACAAGTTAGTGATGGATCAAGCGTTTAAGGCTATGGGTTGTTGATCAAAAGGTTGGGGTTCGAGCAACATTACTCCAAGCTGCCAATTTTGGGCCCTTGAGCAAGGCCCTTAAGCCTCCCTGATGCTGTCAATGCTGCCATCCACACAGCCCTCACACACTTGGAGGGTAAGGACACATATGTGAGAACGTGCTATTCATTCAACACAGTTATTTCACACAGGCTCGCCGAAAAGCTGCTCACCCTCGGACTGGCACCCTCTCTCTGTAACTGGGTGTTGAACTTCCTGACAGACAGACCCCAGTCAGTCAGAGTAGGAAACCGGACATCAGGCATCAGAACTGTGAGCACAGGGACCCCCCCAAGGATGTGTCCTAAGCCCACTGCTATACACCCTCTTTACCTATGACTGTGTGGCCTGCCAAACCAATACCAAGATAATAAAGTTTGCGGATGATACCACAGTCATCGGACTCATTACTGGTGGAGAGGAAACATCCTACAGAACGGAAGTAGCAGGTCTGATAGCCTGGTGTCAGGAAAATAATCTCTCCTTAAATACAGATAAGACCATGGAGATGATTATTGATCCTAGGAGAAAGAGGAAGGAGCAGCACACCCCAATCTACATCAGTGAGACAGAGGTCGAGAGGGTGAAAACCTTCAAATTCCTCGGAACCTATATCAGCGAGGACTTCACCTGGTCTCACAACACTCAGCAGCTCCTGAGAAGATCCCAGCAGTGACTATACTTTTTAAGAGGGCTGAGGAAATTTGGCATGTCAACCGAGATCCTCAGCAACTTCTACAGATGTACAGTTGAAAGTGTGATCAACAACTCAATCACAGTGTGGCATGCACTGTCCAAGACAGGAAAGCTCTCCAGCGTGTCATAAAAACTGCACAGTTCATCTGTGGTGCGGCCTTCCCATCACTCTAGGACATTTACAACACCAGGGTCAATCAGGAGGGCCCATAAGATCATCAGGGACAATACACACCCACAACACAACCTCTCCACACTTCTGCCGTCTGGGAGACGCTACAGGAGTGTGAGATCAAGGACAAAGAGACTCACAAACAGCTTCTATTCACAAGCCATTAGACTCCTGGACAACACTTAACACCACTACCTCACACCCCATCATCCCCACTGACTGCTGCTACACACTGAGCACCTTATTTAAGTTTTAATCTGTATATACTGTCTTTTTTTATTTTTTTATTTCATACATTTCTATTATTTATTTTTATTCTTTTTGTAAGGGAGATGTGCAAAGTAAGAATTTCATTGTATACTCTAAATCTTTGTGTTTTCACTGTGCATATGACAATAAACCTCTTGAATCTGATCCAGCCATGTTGTATAATAATTGCTGACCCTGTGCTCTGACCTCCAACTTCCTAAATTGAAGAATTTTCCTGTGCTGTAACGTATATGTGAAAAAATAACGTCGTCGTCTTCTTCAATTTCACACTTGCTTCTTAATCATCTTCCCTATTCTTTTCTCTCTCCTGAAGTTTCTCACATTTTGCCGAACTCCCTTCACCCAGAAGAACTTTCCAGGGTCAAAAAATCATAGAATTACAGCCTTAGTTACAAAGTGCTGACACTGGGGACTTTTTCCACAAATGCTGAATACCAGTCTCCTCTCTGCATATTAAACTTCACCATACTGATGATTTATGCAGGTTTTTGTTTATCAGTTTATGCAAGGCATAAGCAATACAAGTCTCTGTGTATGATATTACTATAGAATATTTTTATTGTTACTGTAGATGTGTATGATAATGTACTATAATGAGCATATTAATATACAGTACATAAGAACTATTAACACTGCTGTGGTATAAATACTTTGGCATTAGTAACCTTTTGGCTACATCACCACACAAATATATAATAGTTTGTAGTTTGGTGTAAGGTACAATATCAGTCAGGAAGTGAATAAGCCTAAGCGCTACTGCAGTGCAAATGCTTAGGAAAAAAATATACATTATAATCTGTCTCTGCTCCTCTAAACTATATGCACAAATGGATTCAATTACTGCTTAATGCTGACACATTTCCCAGTGTCACTACTGATGAGATGTTCTCCTTCAGCGGTTCTTCCAGTTCAAATATTTCTGCCAGTCAGACAGCACACGCCTGAAGATGAAAGAAGATCCGTGGAACAAAGAAGAGCTCGACATGAAAGCGATAAAAGAATAGTCACTCTACATCCAGCCAGAACCCTGTCGAGATCGGCTTGTGATAGCACACATTTACAATGACAGCACTTGCACTAAAATTGCTGGAGGATGGACAGATTGGTGGTTTGGATGAAGAGTTATTGATTAGCCTGGACCCAATCTGTCCTGAATGTCACCACCTTCAAATGCTTATAAACTAAGTGACAGATCCTGGCTCTTCTGGCATCCTGTATGAACAGAGGCACGTAAATACACCAAAATCCAAGGGATGTTTCATATTTGAGCAGCGCTACATACAGTAACTGATAACTACACCGGGAATGCTTCTGTTTAATACGTTTGAATAATTGCATGCATTTTTCCTTTTGACAGGAAGCATGCTGCTAAATTATATTAATACAAATGAAAAGGCAGGCAATGAGTATAATTTATTCTGAATAATTAATGCTGTAGTGAATATTCTAAAGAGACCAAAATCATAGCATAAATATTACAGCAGTAAGATGGAAAGCAGCAATAAGCGCACCGATAAAAACAGCCATATCTTTATATAGAAAATGTGTAATATTATTCCACATTTTATTGGAATATTATTAGAATCTCATCTAGCTTTCCAACTAGATCAAATCATTTCACTAAATCAGGGTTAATGAGAAACGTTCCATCAAAATAAATATAAATATTGAGTTTTTAAAATTTTATTTATTTTTTTAATTTTTTTATTTATAGTCAAAATGTCATCCTTTTCATCCAAAAACACAGATATAGAAAATGTTGAGGTAATATAAAAGTATTTGAAAGTGTAAATAAATACACTTTTAAAAATATTTTACTTTAATAATAATAATACCAGAATGTATAAATGATAAAATGTCAATTATTGAATTAAGAGTCTTATATATTGCCACAGTATAGCTGCATAAATAAGTTTTTATATATATATATATATATATATATATATATATATATATATATATATATATATATATATATATATATATATATATATATATATATATATAAATAATCACTGCAACTTTAATTAAAATGAAGCAAAAAAGCTTCCACCCTGATAATTCAGAAGCTTGTAAAATACCGCTTGATCCAAAATTTGTTATTTTGAGTTTTCAAATGAATAAAATAATGGCTCTGATGTAAAGAAAAAATTTGGTTTAAGCTGGCCAAGCACTCATCTGTTATGCTTAAAGCTAAGAAACATCTCCGATTAAGATGCTGTCTCCATTGACTACTTCTACAGAGGAAATCATAGACTTTAAAAGGACTAAATTGTCAATAATTAAAGTGCCTTCTTTACTTTTAGTGGAAAGTGGAAGTTGCTATCATGCTGTCAGACAGTTGTGACATCTGAGGTCTGAATACTGACATGGATAATTATGGGAATAAACTTTCACTATGTAAACTAAATACAGCCAATTACGTCCTAAACCAATCTGCAACTGAATGTGTTTTGATGCAGATATTTACACAAAACAAGCTTCCATTACTTGCTAGCTACATTAGCATCTTTTCACCAATATAAATTTAAAGATACAGCCATCAGACAGAAACATTTCAAACTAAATTTTCTTAATCTCTTGTTTTCTAAGGAAACTGTCCAACTTCCCTGCAATCACAAAATGGTCTCCAATTCAAATTGATAGTGGGGATCACAATAAAATCTGTCATGTCCACTTTACTGCCAATTTCCCCATCATTGAGTCTTCTCTTCCTTTCTCAGTTGTATTAAGTACAAAGCTATGTAGCAGTTTCTTTTCTGTATAAAAGAAAATAGTACTCCTGTGCTTAGATTTTTCTATTTTTTTTCCTAGTAGTAAGGTCAAACACACACACCCCCCAACACATTTTCAGCCCTTTTTCAATCTGAAGAATGAGTGATCTGCCATAAGTGTGTCTAATAATCATGAAAGCTTAGCTCTCTAGATGAGGTCACCTCAATCAAGAGAGAGGAAAAAGAAACTCTGAGGGTTTCGAGAGACTGAAGCACCACACCATCATGGTCGCTTTGTGGTAACTATGATGACTGTATAAACACCATTCAGTGTTTGTAAACAAACCGAGAAGTGTGTACAACCTGGTTGGAAAATAGACTCGAGTAGCTGCAGCCTGATGCTAACTGGTTCTAATTTGACAACCAAATCGATCGAGGATTTAATTTAGGAATTGGATTGACATGAAGTAAAATGTCTTTGTTGTTTCAAAAAGTGTGTGTTAGCTAGCTAGTTTCCTGAGGCAAATTTAACATTATGTAATAATGTAGGTTTGTTAAAGCAATATAAATTAAACATGTTCACTTACTACAAAGGTAAGCCTTTTAAATTCTTAGCTAGCATCCCAAACTCACTGATATGAGAGTTAGCTTCTTTGCTGTAAATTAAAAAATGAACATGTGATCCCTCTGAATATAACTATAAACAGCTTCTTTTAGCTTGGAAATGTGTCTAAATTAAAAAATATATACTAAAAACGAATGTGTTTATGAATACTTTTGGGGTTCTTACAGCCAGTAGCAAAGAAAAAGAAGTCAAAGTCGCACTCAGTGGTGTATTGATAGTCTTTTTTTATCTCGGAGTACTTAACAAAAATGCAATAGCAGGCAACAGGCAAGCATATTTGACATTTGTCACTGTACTAGCTCATGTTTTGATGCTAGTACATCATTTTTCAGGCATGTGGATGTTAAATCGTGGTCGTATATCAATATTTTACGCTACCAATATTAGCTTTTTAGATAGCCTTGTTAGCAGGATACACTGAGCAGGTTAACAAGCAATCGCTCATCTATATCTACCTTGTTTACTTATTACACATCCCATACAAGCAGGACCACTCGACTACTAATCATTTTCTACATGAAAGTGAATAAATGTTCGCACATCGCCTGTGTAATTAGTACATGTTAAATGCATTTACACAGTGAGGAAAGATTTTATCTCGATCTCTCAGGCAGCAGGTGGGGTGAGGTGCTTTATTACATTCAGTGCACAGTATGCCTTAAAGGGGCAGCAAATAATATGGTTGATACAAAGCGTTACTTTTGTGAGGAGGTTTGAAAAAAGAAAAGAAAGTTTTTACTGTTATTCACACTTTCTGTCATAAACACATGGCTGGTACTACTTAATAAGCAGCTGTTTAGGCCTACAGCTGCCAGGGGGTCCCTATTAAACACTGGATTTCGACCATATGTTGTCAGTAAAGTTTGAAACATGGTTCTACAGAGGACAAAAGAGTGGGTTTCATCATGGCTATGTATAAAATCCATACTACAAAATACTAAATGTCCAGTATGCCACACTGTCACTGTGCCATACCATTATTAGTATTATTTAGATAAAGTAATCAGTGTGATGAGGCAAAATTAATATCCTGGTGGGGCAAACCTCAATTTAATCTCACTTATAGCCCTCAAACTTAATTGTAAGTGCTTTTTTTCCTCCAGTATTAGTATCAGTACAAGTATCTCATGATTTTGGCAATGTAAAATAACACAAATCAAGAGACAGTGAATGAAGAGTCTGGAATATAGCAGAGAATGCAAAGACCGGTGAATTGTGTATGTCATTAATAAATGATAAGCAAATGAATCACTCTTGATATTTTCAAGAATCAGTGATTTTTTTTACAGCGATTTTTTTTCCCCTTTAGAGGTTTAAGAAAGCGCAGTTTTGCTGTAGCAATAAGAAAGGTGGGAAGCAAAGTCATTACACAGAGGACCGGTCTCATCTGCCTCTTTGCCTGTCCTTCCAGTGAGATGTGGAGAAGAGAAAGTAAATAAAAAAAAGCAAAGGGGATTATAAAAGGGAAAGGAGAAAGGATATGGTTCTATAGCTGCTCCTAAATAGACTTTCATCTGGAGCATTCACTGCAGTGCTGCTAGCCTGACAAAAACATTTAGCTCAAAACCTACACACACAAAACACACACACACACACACACACACACACACACACACACACACACACACACACACACACACACACACACACACACACACACACACACAATATGGATGGACACATAATACCACACTGCCTGCATATTGGATCTGACCCCCTTCCTCAGCAAAGCCAATGTCAAACTCATTTCTTCTGTGCTTCTATTCCAACCTGGTGCACACACACACAGAGACAGAGAGAGAATGCCATTAAAATGATATGGTTTAAGGCCTGCTTGCTGTTGGGGACAGAGTCGAAATGTTATGAGGTGAGTCATGATTTTAAATCACAAGTCACATTACACTCATTCAATCAGTTTAGTGACCAATAACACAAACACCTCCTCTTCCATCTGTTTATTTATCAGCCTTTATCTGAACTGTACAGTCTGAACACAGTTAGTACATCACCTACACAACACACTTAAATGAGTAACCTACTCAGTGTGAATCCATCATTTAGCGCTGTTTGTGTCTCCATGGTTTAAATCATCCATGAAGAGCACTCACGGTACTGGCTTTTAACAACAAACACCTCACATTCATAGAAATCTGAATGTAGATTGTCAGGGGGAGTCTGAGGAAATCTGCTCCAATCACTGGTTGATGTGTGTTGGTTAACAGTGCTTCCAGAGAAACATATCCTCTATCTCTACATGGAATCAACATGGACGTGATGAGCGCTGAACCTTGACCAGCTCATCTTCCCCTCAGCACTTCACCAGCTCTCTTTCAGCTTTTTATTAGAACAAAATTCCAATAAGCAACAGCCCCCCCTTTCCTTCAGTGGTGTAGAGGTTAGCCTGAGATCTGGTGCGTGAGGTCCTTGGGTTGAGTCTGTAGGTTATGAAGCTTGATAGGAGAGTGACAACGTTTTTGCATTCTAGGAAATGTTGTAAAATCACTCACAATTTTTATTGTGTTTTCCAGAACCATTTTCCGCATCCACTTTCTTGCAACGCTCATGTTTCAACTTTCCTATTACATCACTCTCCACATCTATCTTCTCGCCAGTCTCATACTCCACCCATTCTTCTCTCACATCACTTGCCAAAGACATTTAGTAAGACAAAAGTTTAATAAGCAACAGCCCAATAACCAGTGTTGTAGTGGTTAGGGCCACAGGTTTCAGTGTACTGTATATGGCACCTGGTTGAGTCTGGATGTCTTTACTTTTGTTTTAAATGTGTGACTGGCTCTCCTTGTTCCATTTATTTAAAAAAAAAAGTCCAAAAAGCAACCTTCTTGCCACTGGTGTTGTGGTTAGTGTGAGTGTGTATCAAGTCTGCCCCTCTTTGCTTTAACCACTGGCTCTTTTTGAGCCATTTATTAAGAGAACAGTCCAATAATCAACCACCTGTGGTGTAGTGGTTAGTGCAATACATTCTGGCACCTGTGGTCCCACCATCAAGTCTGGGACTCTGCTTTAGCTTTAAGAATTTCACTGGCTCTCACTGAGCCATTTATTAAGACAACTGTGCAAAGTGCAATATGGTGTAGTGGTTAATACTGTGGTCTCTGGCATGTCTGGTCCCTGCATCAAGTCCAGGTGTCTTTAGTTTTAACCATTTCACTGGTGCTCATTGACCAGTTTATTAAGACAAGTATAATAAACAACCACACCATGTGTCCTGCAATGGTGTATTGGTAAGTGCAATGAGATCTTGCATCTGAGGCCTCTAGGTTGAGCCTGAGTGTGTTTTATTTAGTTTTAAACATTTCACTGGCTCTCATTGAGCTATTTAAGACAAAAGTCCAATAAACAACAGCATGCCTTTCCAGCAGTCAGTGGTATATTGGTTAGTGCTAATGTTTCTGGTGTGTAGGTTAAGTCTAGGTGTCTTTGATTTTACACACTTCACTGGCTTGCATTTAGACATTACTTAAGACAAAATTCCAATAAGCAACCGCAGGCCCTGTATAGCACTGGTACGGTGGGTCATGGATCATGGCTGGGTCTCTTTGCTTTAGCTCTAAACAGTTTGCTGGCCCTCATCAAGCCATTTATCAAGACAAAGGTTTAGCCAAGCAACACACTTGTGTGGTGTGGTGTACTGGTTAGTGCCACAGTCACCCTGGTTCAAGTTCAGGTGTCTTCTCTTTTGATATAAATAACTCACTGGTGCTCATTCATCCTTTTATTAAGACAAAAGTACAATAATCAACATCATGTCTTGTCCTACAGTAGTGTAGTGGTTAGTGCCTCTGGTCTTTGGCATGTGAGGTCCTGTGGTCTGAGTCATCTTTTTAGTTGTAAACATGTCACTGGCTCTCTTTGAACCATTTATTAAGACAAAAGTCCAATAAGCAACAACTGCCCCATTAGTGTAATGGTTTGTGCTACTTGTGTATCAGGTTCCTGGATTGAGTTTGGGTTTCTTCTCCTTATTGTTAAACATTGCATTGGCTCTCATTCAGCTGTTTAAGACAAAAGTCCAACGCACAACAGCCCCACCTGTGGTTTTAGTTCAATAGGCTCTGATGTGTGAAGTCCCTGGGTTGATTCTTGAGTCTTCACCTTAACCATGTCACTGACTCTCATCAAGTCATGTATTAAGACATAAATCCAATAAGCAACAGCTATTTCTGTCAGGCAGTGATGAAGTGGGTAGTGCAGTGGGCTCTGGCATGTGAGGTCTCTGGATTGAGTGTGGGTGTCTTTGCTTTGGCTTTAAACATGTCAGTAGTTCTCTTTGAGCCATTTATTAAGACAAAAGTGCAGCACTGTGGTTTAGTGGTTTAGTGGTTAGTGCCATGGGCTCTTGTGTGTAAGGTGCCTGGGTTGAGTCACAGTGTTTTCATTTTAGACATTTCACTGGTGCCTGTTGAGCCGTTTAAGACAAAAATCCAATAAGCAACAGCACCACCTGCCATGCAATGGTGTAGTGGTTTGTGCAACAGCCTCTGGTGTATGAGGTCTCTGGGTTGAGTCTGAGGGTCTTTGCTTTAAGCACCACACTGGCTTTTTTTTTTTTGAGACATTTATTAAGAAAAAGCAACAACTACTGGCCCTGCAGTGGTTTGTGAGGTCCCTGGATTGAGACTGAGTGTCTTTGAGATCGCTTTATACATGTCACTGTCTTTGAGCCATTTGTTAAGTCCAATAATTAACAGCATTACCTCTCTCGCAGTGGTGTAGTGGTTAGGGCCACAGGTGCCCATCTGAGTCTGAGGATGGGTTTCTTTGCTTTAAACACTTCACTGGGTTTTTTTAATAACAATTTTCCTTGTCGTGTAGTGGTTAGTGCAGCAGCCTCTGGTGTAGGTTGTCCTTGGTTTGAATCGTTTTGGGGGGGGTCTACACCTTAGCTTTAAAGAAGTTGCTTGCTTGCTTTAAGCCATTTATTGAGACAAAAGTCCAAAGAGCAACACCACTGTTCAACCTGCAATGGTGAAGTGGTTAGCATAACAATCCCTGCTGTGTGTGGTGCTTCAAGTCAGGCTGTCCTTTCTTTAAACATGTTACTGGCATGTTTTGAGCCATTTATTAAGACAAAAGTCCAACAAACAACTTCACTCCTTGTCCTGCAGAGGTGTAGTGGTTATCACAAAGTACTGTGGAGTATGAGGTCCCTGGATTGAATCTGCATGTCTTTACTTTGACTTTAGGTCAGGGTTAATTCGACAAAGGTGAAAAAGTTTATAAAGCAGGTTGCAAGTATGAGATCCTGTAGCTCATGTGGATAAGCAGAAGGTTGTGAGGTTGCTGGTTCAAACCCCAGCAAGGACTCCAGGATTATGAGCGTTGATGGTTCTGAATGAGCAATATGCACAGTGTCCAGGGGATACGATAGTTCAGGATGAGTGTGACCAAGGTGCATAGAGAGTGAGGTGGATGGGCAGAAGTGAAAGGGAGGGGTAATCCAGGCAGCTGCAACCCCCAACATGAGGGTGGGGGGAAAAAGGGGTTATAAAGCTTGAAGAGAGAGGTTTGACTTAGTTTTTTCCGAATATAGAGGATGCTGCAAAACCACCCACACTTTTTATTATCATCCACCAGCAGCATTTTCCACATCCTACTCACTCTCGTGATCCACCCACTTGTAGTACGCACACTGTGATGGGACTGTGATGGGGATGAACTGGATTTGAACCAGCAACCTCTGAGGTGAGAGGCGAGGCACTTAACAAATCTCACAAAGACACATGGGCAAAAAAGTTGCATAAAAATTGTATAAATATTCAGGCATAAATTAGATCTTTTTCAATTTCAATTAAATGGCGTTGCACAAGACCATTTTAATTAACACTGATTCTTCTGGTGAGATTAGAACTTTTATCATGCTTGTATCTTTGATGCCTTTTTGTAAATGGGGTTTTTTGTGTGTGTGTGTGTGTGTGTGTGTGTGTGTGTGTGTGTGTAGCAGATTGACACAACTTGCCTGGGCAACACTAGAACTACAGCTTTGTCAACTTGGATAATGCTTATACTGGTTTTCCCCAGAAAGCATGAGGATCCATCACACTGGTGGATTCTGTTCTCTAAACATATAATATTAAAGATATTTAAATATGTACAAATTACACACTTTTCTGATTTAAAAAAAATCTTTACATCACTTTCACACTTCATACTATATATTTTAAAGCTCCTACACCTGGTCTGTATTACACACAATCTCAAGCATGTGCAAACAGTAACTTGCAAGTCAGTGGTTTAATTAAATAAAAATAATGATAAAAATAATAAGCAGTGAGTAAAACTAACCTGTATCCTCCTCAATGCAACATAGTTCAAAGCCATAAATCTCTTGATATTACACAAACAAAAAACACCTGAGTTATACTGTGCATTTCCTCTCATTAGCAGGACAGGACTAATGCATCATGTGCATGCTAATGAACTCTCCATCACTTTAATAAACAGTCCAGTATAATGTGCAATGATTATATACATGCAGATGAGTAGTCATGTTTATTCCTGGTGAACATTTTATAAGGGTAAAGCTTACAAGACAACAGAGATAGCTACACTGACTATCTAGCTGTTAAAAGTAAAAAAAAATTCTTTTGTTGTTCTATTTATTTAATTATTTTTTCTCCTCTTTTTTTCTGTCACAAAAAAATTTCAATAGTTCTGAAAAGACGTGATAATTAAAAAAAAATATATGGTAGAATCAAGTCAATTAAACTCTTGGGATATTGATCTGGTCAGTTAAGTAGCAGAGGGGGTTGTTAAGCTGCTTTGGTGTTAATGAAATTAACAGGTGCACTAGGTGGGAAACAATGAGACCACCCCCAAAACAGGAATGGTTTTACAGGTGGAGGCCACTGACATTTTTTTCCCTATTCATCTTTTCTGACTGTTTTTCTACTAGTTTTGCATTTGGCTAGGGTCAGTGTCACTACTGGTAGCATGAGACGATACCTGGACCCTACAGAGGTTGCATAGACAGTCCAACTCCTCCAGGATGGCACATCAATACGTGCCATTGCCAGAAGGTTTGCTGTGTCTCCCAGCACAGTCTCAAGAGCATGGAGGAGATTCCAGAAGACAGGCAGTTATGCTAGGAGAGCTGGACAGGGCCTTAGAAGGTCCTTAATCAATCAGCAGGACCATTATCTGCTTCTTTGTGCAAGGAGGATGCCCTACAAAATGACCTCCTGCAGGCCACTGCTGTGAATGTCTCTGACCAACCAATTAGAAACAGATTTCATGAGGGTGGTCTGAGGGCCCTGAGGGCCCTGTGCACACTGCCCGGCACCATGGAGCTCGATTGGCATTTGCCATTAAACACCAGAACTGACAGGTCTGCCACTGGCACCCTGTGCTTTTAACAGATGAGAGCAGGTTCACCCTGTGACAGCCGTGAAAGGGTCTGGAAAAGACGTGGAGAACGTTATGCTGCCTCTGTAACATCGTTCTGCATGACTGGTTTGGTGGTGGGTCAGTGATGGGCTGGGGAGGCATATCCAAGGAGGGATGCACAGACCTCTACAGGCTAGACAATGGCACCCTGACTGCCATTAGTTATAGGGATGAAATCCTTGGACCCATTGTCAGATCCTACGCTGGTGCAGTGGGTCCTGGGTTCCTCCTGGTGCACAACAATGCCTGGCCTCATGTGGCGAGAGTGTGCAGGCAATTCTTGGAGGATGAAGGAATTGATACCATTGAATGGCCCCCACACTCGCCTTTCTAATAGAATACCTCTGGGACATTATGTTTCGGTCCATCCGACACCACCAGGTTGCGCCTCAGACTGTCCAGGAGCTCAGTGATGCCCTAGTCCAGATCTGGGAGGAAACACCCCAGGACACCATCTGTCGTTTATTAGGAGGATGCCCCGACATTGTCAGGCACGCATAGAAGCACGTGGGGGCCATACAAACTACTGAGTACCATTTTGAGTTGCTGCAATGAAATTTCAGCAAAATGGACAAGCCTGCTGTATCATTTTTTCACTTCGATTTTCCAGGTGTGAATTCAGCCACACAGAAGTCAGGGTATACGCATGGTGGAGTCTACCAAAAAAATTTTTGCACACACACAAATCAGCATCATCTAAATTCCCTAAACAAAAATATGCAAAAATATTAAATTATGGTCCCCACAGCATGAGCGTGCTAACATGCCATTGTCCTCACAATGTAATAAAAACACACACACACACGCTTTAAACACAACACCATTCAGAAAGTGAACACTGCCAACACACCAGACACTCATGCCCAGTGCTGCATTACCATATGTATGCTGATTCTAGAATATGCATCAACGCTCATGCATAAACGTCCCTCCAGTGTGCGTCTGAAGAACATGATAAACGGCCATTGCGATGGCGGCGGGCGTGAGTGGCATTTAAAAGAAATGATTACAAAACACATGCTGCTCAAACCTGGTCACTCAGATGACTCATAATGCAAAAGTCACTGAGGAAATAAACAAATGATTCATTTTCTTCACTTACTCATCCTGCATTTAAGAATTTAAGTAAAGTAGACATGATGAGTAAAAAATGTAAGACATTTTATAATACAGAGATTGCCCTCTGCTATTTTTTTATTCGTCTCACTGGAGTTGTAGTTAGAAAGCTCAACACATTTCTTTGATGAATTCAGAAATAATGAGGACGATGATGCAACACGATCCCTCGTTCCATGGCGAACTTCATAAAAATCGAATCAGAGAAATTAAACGGAATCTTTATCTATCTAGCCTATAGCAGTGAGCAAAAGGTGATACGTTTTCAAATTCCATCTCTTCTAGTTAGGATTTTGGTGCACCTTGTAACATGGCCTGAATCTGACACTATATGAATCTTCAGGGGTCAGTAGGTCAAGCCTCAGCACTGCCAAACTGCCACTGTTGGGCTCTTGAGCAAGGGCCCTAACCCTATCTGCTCTAGGGTACCATATTATGGATGAACTCTGACCCTAGCTTCATAACAAGCTGGGATTATGCAAAGAAAAAATTCCATTGTGCTGTAAAGTAAAAGTGACAAATAAACTCTCTCTCTCTACACCTTGAAGTGTCCTCCATTTTCCTATATTTTTTTTTTACCCACAGATAACTATGATAAGAGCCTGTCCATGCTAACAGTGGCTCAATAGCTCACTTCCGGGTTCAGACTTAATTAAACATCTTAAATTTATATGACTTTTGCAAAGTCTTGCCATTCCTAGCATGTGTATAAGTGCTACAACCTCCAAGTTATTTTAAACCCTTTTTTCCCCTTTGTTTTGTTTTCTGCTATAGAGTAGGAATGTAAACAAATATGAATACATTACTTGGGATTAATGGATAATCTGTCCTAAACAGATACAGATATAAAGAAGGTGCATTTCTGGCAGAATGGATTACACAGGGTAACTGGGTAAAGCTGGAGGTATACTCAATTAAAGTGTAAGTAGCAGAAGTGGAAAACTTTTCCTTTCATGTGGATATGAGTAAGTGTTTACATAGAAAGCTTGTAGGACAAAGAAAGACTAGATGAGTTCTTAAAGCGAAAATTTGTACTGTAAACTAAATTTTCCCATAAGAAATAATGTAAATGCAGATAATCTGTTCTAGCCACCCAAAGTTATTACCAATATAAAGCGTATGTAAACTGTATGGCTGCTTATAAAGAACTGACCCAAGCCAAGCATTCCATGTCAGTGGTCCTCACAGGAAGTCGTCCAAGCTCGCCACCAAGCTTGGGCTAAAAATAGAACAGACCGACCACATCACCAATCTGTCAACAAAAAAACCACCCGAAAAATCAACTTTTGAATGCATACCGATGGCAAACGTCGGTATTGTGGGTTGACTTTTTCAGCTTTCACTGACTGAAAAGAAAATTGTAAACTCACTTCGGTTGGCTTCGCTTGGCTTTCCACTGACAAGTTTTGAATGGCTCCCAGATATGTTTTTTATGTCATAAATGTAGAAGCTTAATCAAACATTTTTCTGTCAAGGTTCTTCAAGCAGGATCATAGGCTAGATAGTAGTTGTTGTTTTTTTTATCATTATACACAAGTCTTTCCGAGATGCACCTTATGTGTATTTACATGCATTTTTTAAATAAGGGTACTAGATTTTTGGAAAAAAGTTTGGTGAAAAAAACAGGCGGTTAATAAATCAAGCTATATTCATCGCAATAAAAAAGCAAGTTGTATTTATTGAGATCTTTATCTAGATGCCTCCCCCCCTCATCTTAATTTAAATAAATACACAATGTTATCTTCACTTAACAAAATCTTCCAATGAAGCAAAGAATTGAAAAGAAAACCATGAAAATTTCTTGCATGCTGTGAACCAATTAAGGACCCAAGTGCATTTTGTTGAAAGAGGTATTAGGGCATATTTTATTATTCCTCTTTTATTTGGTGATACAAATACATGTTTTTAAGTGTTTATGTTTGTTTTTTTCCAGTCTTTCATCAAGCAATCTTTGAAGGATACGGATATTCTGAAGCAAGCAGCAAGTATTAATGTACTTTAAAAAAAACAAAAAAAAAAAAAAAAAAACATTTTAATCTAAGAGTTTTCATGGTCAGCTGAGTGACAAAGAAAAGAAATGGTTTCAAGTTTGAATCCTCTTGTTAATGTCAAAGATTGGCATGTAAAATGTTTTTCAATATCAACATACTGTATGAATACTATGTATTATCAGAAAGTGTGTAGGACTACTAAGCTTACCTGCTTTTAAAACCACACAATTCATGCTTTTTCTAAGGGATTCAATCATTCATACTCCAAAGATGAACTAATTTTCTAAACCCTTTACAAATGGATACAGATAGCCAGGAAAAGTGACTCAAATCCTCTCACTTCTTAGCAGAAAGGTTCTCAACATTTGTGGATATGATGCAAGATTCACGTTAGCACTCTAAAATGTATCAAAGCTAGCGTATAAGCGTGCTCTTACTTCTGTTTCTATGCAAACTGAAATGCTGTGTGTGATGGTGAAGTCCTTTAGAAATATGCTAACAATAAGAATCAGTTATTTCTATGAATAGATAGATATTTTTAAAAATAGCAATACATATACCATTTTTAAACAGGGAGGCATTGGTGGCTCAGTGGTAGGTTACTCGCCTATCATGCGAAAGGCCCGGGTTCGATTCCAGCCAATGCCTCAACCCCAACCACTGGATGCAGTGCCGGTCCCAAGCCCAGAAAAAAAAATGGGAGGGTTGCGTCAGGAAGGGCATCCGGCGTAAAACCTGTGCCAAGTTGTTGTGCGGACCAGTTGGACCAGTTGGTCCGCTGTGGTGACCCCGAACAGGGAGCAGCCGAAAGCAACTTCTTCTATACTATTTTTAAACAAATGTCTCTGGTTTCTCATGTTCATGTCCATTACAGGTTATAAAATATGCCAGGATATATTTAGTGTGAAATAATAAAGCATGTCAGGTTTGATTAAAATAAAAATAACACAATGACACATGCAAATCTGACGGTTCAGAAAGCCGGGTTCCAAACTATAATTGGAAATGTCAGATCCAGTATGAATTTAAAAGGGAAAAAAAAAACAAGGGTTTTGTCATTCATTCATGTTCTGCAAGTGTGTTACTGAAGCCAATCCCAGACACACCAAGCTCAATACTGGAACACACCTTGAATGGTAGGCCAGTCATCACAGGGTATCACAGATACTAACTTACTCCTATGG
The DNA here is from genome assembly GCA_033459395.1 of Hemibagrus guttatus. Classification (NCBI taxonomy): domain Eukaryota; kingdom Metazoa; phylum Chordata; class Actinopteri; order Siluriformes; family Bagridae; genus Hemibagrus; species Hemibagrus guttatus. Next base: position 6,789,695 of record JAUCMX010000029.1, on the reverse strand, counting down.
GGAAATTTAGAGTAGCCAATCCACCTAGCAGCATGCTGGAAACTGGAGTAGCTAAAGGAAACCCATGCTGACCTGCGGAGACCATGCGAAACACCATGAAGACTGTAACCAGAGCTCAGGATTAAACCCATGACACACCAACACTGCTGTGGCATCCTGCAGATTGAAAGTAGGGTGAATATAATAGCGTTTTGGCGAAGTTTCTGAACAAACAGGGTACAGAGTGACTTTAAAGAAAAATTTTATTGTTAGTTTACACTTTTTACGTTTTATTCTTTACACAATTTTAGTGAGAATTTGTGTTACAAGTAGTTTTCCTTTCTTTCTCTTTATATTATACAGTACTTTGGTATTGTACATACTTGTGTATGCAGTTGCCTTCTGTGTGTGTGTGTGTGTGTGTCATTTTCTGTTACATGAGCTGCTTACTCTCTGCACGCCATAAGCATCTCAATGTACAATGCACGTATTTCCTGCCACATTGTGCAAATGATAAATAAACTTGATTTGAATTTCTTTCTAGTGTAGTATAGTGTGTGTGTGTGTGTGTGGTGTACCTAGACTCTATGCAAACACAAACTATGACAAGCCAGCTGCTGCAGTAATCCATTACAAACACAGATAACACAACCTCAATATGTGTGTGTCTGTGTGAGGGAGTTTAGAAGGACATGCCACACTGATAATACATGATGAATGGCAAAAAGATGGAAAGATCTCAAAGTCCAAAGTCTAGCACTAGAATTAGTGCTCAGGTCAACTAAACTCAATTTTTGATTTTTTTTTTTTTTGCTGTAATACAATTCATCAAAAACGAATAAAGTAAATAAACTAATCAAAAACTAATAAAAGGTGGAAAAAACTTGTGCCGTATCAAAAAATATTAATCTACAGATCCCAAAATTTAGTTTGCAGCTAAAATGGAAGCTGCACATATATTATTCAGCGTGTTTTTCCTGTGATTTTTGCATGGTTCAAATGTTGAAATTTCGTGTCAAGAAATGAATAAAAAATTCATAAATGTTGTCAAGTATGTGTGGTGCTCTGGGAAAACACATCAAATGTTGCTGTGGCCAAAAACGAACAAAATTGGGTCTGCCTTTAACATACATTGACACCTCAACTTAAATATAGTTCAGCAAAGCAGCATGGAAAAGTTTTAATGTAACACTAATCATTCCTTAGCAATCTGCAAAAATCAAAAATCATTGGTTAAGAAATCAGTTTAACTCAAAGCCTTAGATAAAGTCTAAGTCTAGTTGACAAAGAAATATTGACCTCAAGGTTTGATGTGAATTCTGACTTGCTTTTCTTCTTATCGTGGTTGTAAAGAAGGGTTATTTTGTGTTACTGTAGTCTTCCGGTCAGCTTAAACCAGGGATCCTCAAATCTGGCCCACAAGATCCACTTTCCTGTAGAGTTTAGCTCTAACCTTAATCAAACACACCTGAGAATGCTAATCAGTGCCTTGTGGAACATTAGAAAATCACAGGTAGAGGAATTTGATCGGGGTTGGAGCTAAACTGTGTGGTGCATTGCATTGGCCCTCCAGGGCAAGATTTGAGGAACCCTGGCTTAAACCCTTGGCTTTTCCACCTGAAGAACAACCCTTGACTAGATGTTTTTGCTTCCCTTACCATTCTGTGCAAACTCTAGAAACCTGATCTAAGTAATTTTATGGAATGTACTGCTGCAACACGATTAACTGATGGAAATCTAGAAACGTTGTTGGTTCAATTCAATTGAATTTATTTGTATAGGGCTTTTAACAATGGACATTGTCTCAAAGCAGCTTTACAGAAGAATAGAAACAGAATAAAAAATTCTAAAGTTTAAAATTAAATTAATATTTATCCATTACATTTATCTGTAAGCCTGAGGCGATGGTGGCAAGGAAAAACTCCCTGAGATGATGTGAGGAAGAAACCTTGAGAGGAACCAGGCTCATCCTCACTTTGGAGACACTGCACAGTAAATAACGTCCTTTCTTCAACAGCTTATAATCATGAGGAATTGTGCAACCAAGAGCTCCTGAGGAACTAATAGGTCAATGTAATATCTGAGTTCATTATAGACTTGTTTTTTTTCCAGCCTGCAACACAAACAATGAATGGGTTGCTAAGCTACAGTAAACACGTTTTTTTAGGATGGATTTATTTACTCAGACCTGTACGTCATAGTTTTGACAGGTAAACCACATTGAAAGGGGATTGTTTGCAAGCCCGTCCATCTGTTTTGTCCATGCTGGTAATACAGGTCTACATCATCTACATTATACATCAGACCTTCTTAGCAATTCAACAAAAAATCACTTGGTTTTCTGTAGGAATTCGTCATTCACACTGGAAATGTGCTTAAGTCTTAGCTACAAATAAGATGGTGGTTTTCAAAGAGGAATTTGAGTCGATAAACTGTTCCTGTCGACAGCTTCCTTTCCTAGATGGAGGCAGAATGCATGTATTTTATTGAGGGAGAAATTCCCCTCACCCTAATGGCAAGTCGATAAAGTTAATGCTGTAAAAGCACGGCCAGGCTGAAACCACCAGAATATATGCTGTGTTGTGGATTCAAAAAATAATGATAATTCATATATTCATATGATGCATTCTATTAACCACAAAACATATCAGGGACACTGAATTTTCCAAGCGCTACGAATAACCAGTGAATGTACAGTAAGAATCAGATTTACAGTAAATAAATGTTTTTTGAAGCCGCACATCAAAGGCAAAGGTAAAAATGCTGACGAGAGATAGGTCGTGTCTTTTATAGAATGATGTATATTAAATTTAAAACGACTTGCATTTTTCTGCCCACTGTAATTGCATGTTGGCTATATTATTAAGCTGTAACTTGACATGAGCTCCAGCTTTATAAAGTGACTTGCAAGCACTTTAATAACAAGCTGCTGTATTGAATTTGATGATTTTGTTTCTCATATTTTACAAACGCAGTTTATATAAAACATTCATGAGGTTATGGGGGTCCAAGCTGTACCACAACTATGCAATAGCTAAATGCTGATGAGTTCACAATCTGTGATAGCGAAGGCTGGTGACGGCAGATATAATGCCTTGCGAGCGTTAGTATTCACCCCCCTGAGCTTTTCCACATTTTATACCGTTACAACCTGAATTTTCTTTACATTTTTACCATTTGATTTATACAATATATCCAACATTTGGAGGTGCAAATACATATTTTTGACACAAAGGTTAATTGCAGCCATTTGGTGGTTGCAAATGTATTCACCCCTCTGGGTCAAAAAAGGTCTGAGGGGGAAATTTGGTTGAACCAACTCTGGTTGCAGGTGCAGGTCTATGTTTTATCAGTTTTCACATCTGGGTCTGGATATTTATGCCAAAATTTAGGTGGCTGCGCTAGTATATACTTTCTGGGTCAATAGATAGCTAGACGTTACATGGAGGAAACTTGGGAATACTTGGTAGAACCACCTTAAATTGCAATTACTGCTGCAAGTTTATGCCTCTATCAACTTTGCCATTTGGATCTTGGATATTTTTGCCCATTTTTCTTGGCAAAATCTCTCAAGCTTTCTCAGATTGGCTGAAGACTGACACTGCACAGCAATTTTTATGTCTTGACATATACTCGCTCTCAATCTGATTGAGGTCTAGTCACTTCAGTGTAGACTTGGCAGTATGCTTTAGGTCACTATCCACACAAGGCTCACATTGCTTGCAGACTGGAACAGCTGGACTCCATTAAACTCATGTGATTTCTCATGGCAACTGCTTGCAACAGAACTATTCTAGAGATTTCACTGCCATGGGATTGACTTTTGAGTTTAATTGTATGGACTACTTTGTGGTAGATTCATGATACTATCCTAATTAAATCCAATTCAGTTCCAGTGCAAAAGTCTAATTGGTATGAATGCTTATGAAAAGATTAAAACAATTTCCCATTTTTAATTCAAATACCTGTCAAGAAATGAATCCCAAAACGCTTTACAGAAATATATAATCAATCAAGTTATTATCTTCTAGACAGCAGTCCACAGAGTAATAAATAAATTGGAGATGTTAAGTATATACATGGTATAATGAATGTAATGGTTTGTTAAAATAGACAACCAAGCCGTATTAGAGTAAAACAGACCTTCTTGGGAACGGCTGTTTCCATGGAAGCAGTTATTGATTTGTGAGCCTAAATTGGCTTCAGTGCATCAGACTGCATTTTTTTTCCCCATATTCATTCAGTCAAGTGCAATATGATGAAGTATAAAAGGCATAGATATAATTAATGTTGTATTATATGATATAAAAATGACATGATATCATCAAAGAAACTTTAAACAAGAATCTAATACAATATATTACCGAAGTATCCAGGAATGGTAGAGGAGGCAGATGCAAATGATGATTTCCTTTATACGCAGTGAAAAAACACACACACAAAAGACATTTTATAAAAGAGTAGTGAAGCAAAGCAACAACATGACGTGAGTCAGACTGCAACAATAAAAATAAATAAATAAATAAAAAAAAGTTAGGCTGATAAACAGGACTTAATTATTGGTGCTTATTAACTCTAAAATGAATCTGGTACAAACAGTCATGTGGCATGGTGAGTACTGTGATCAGGTGACATGCAATGGCTGATGGGTATTGTAGTTCTGTTCCCAATTCAGCACATCCATGACATTATCTAGTGCACTAGTGCTTTCTCATGACTGGACTGTCAGTTCATAAAAATATCATGTGATACATCATATATTTTGATGCATATTGAACTATGAAAGCCATAATATTTTGCATCAACAACCACAGAACCTGAGCAGAGGCCATGTTTTGGTTAATTTCATGTGTTAAATCTTATAATGACCAAATAATCATCTGCTACAGGTCCAGCTCAGTTTAAAGCTACCATCAGCTGGTTAGCTCTCACTGCTTGATCAAGAAATAATGCCTAGGCATCTCAGAATCCGTAGAGTGGCAACCTCAAATCACTAACCTTTGCTTAAAATAAATGAGCATGAAATATGAAGAAATCCACCAGCATGTATTGGTTATGCCATGCTGTGTTATGTTTTATTTACTCTAGATTAAAAATATTCATTTTTGAAACTTTATTGTGTACTTATTTTCTAGTTCATCCACGCACACAGTCTGAAAAGCATGGGCAGAGATATCAGTGAATGTTCAGAAATCTATAAGAATGAAGCAGGAACATTAACATTCTGGCAGCTAACATAAATAATTTGTGCTGTTTCCGATCCTCCACTGTTTGGTTTAGTTGCTACCACTGAAAGCCAAGCCCTATTGTGCTCTGGTACGTGATTCAGGTCAGGGCCAGAGGGCAAACGGCTTCCTCATCAGCAAGAGAACACGACAATGTGCATAGGTTACATACCTCATGTCTTATAAAACATATAGAATGTGACACAGGAATGTGCACGACAGCCATTCCCATCCCGAGTAGCTGTGTCTCTCTCTTCATGAATTTTGATTGATCGCAGGCATGACTTCATGAATTTTGACTGGCTGCTGTGCAACTTCATGAATTTTGATTGGCCGTTATCTGACTGAGGAGTTTGCTCAGGGAGACGATGTCAGAATGCTGTGGTAGATTTTGTCCCATGGAACCTGTGAAAGGAGCATTAGCCATATTACCACTTTTGGAATAAAGAAATAGTTTCCATTCCACTGCAGACTGGGGGCGTTTGCGGACGTTTCCTTCACATTTGATCCACTGAATTAAATCATAACACTGAATGAAAGTTCCAATTCACATCATTGTGAAATGCTGGCCTTTGGAAGTCGTTTTAGAAAGGAGACCAATTTGGATGAAATTATACAGCATATGCTGTATATATGACCAACAATGGTGGGCTGGTAGTGCTTTCAACACTTCAGCCTGGATGTTTCATTACTCCTCTGCTTGATTCCTTGCTAATTTTGGCCATTTTCCTTATGGTTCACACAATCAAAGAAGTACTGAAGTACAAACATGAATTGATCAAGTGCACAGATGACTTAAATAGCACATTACACAGGGTCCGATATCAGACTACATATAGTGGTAATGATGGCACATAGGTACAGGAATGAGTGGTGACCACCAGAACTGCAGCTCCTTTAGTGATGTGATCTTACATAGTAAGCAGTAAAAGTGCATCGGTAAGGAAAATGAAGATAAAAAGAATCTTAGTCAATATATGTCTATCTGATGCATTTTATTATGATGATGTGCACACCAATGAACGACACACACACACATAGACACACAAATAGATGGCATCAACTACAGAAATCACCTTCAATATTAGTAAACAGACACACACTCCTGCTCCGCAATCAATATTATAGACTGAATGCTAACACCAAAAGTCCAAATTCTTTAACAGACACAACAAACAGCTGTATGAAAGGAAGCCCTGTTGAAAAAAAAGGTAATGCCTCTATTTTAGGTGAAGATCAGCACAAAAGAAGCAGTGGCGAATATTAGCAATACTGAGAATTCTTTCTGTGTAGTGTTCGTATCAGAAAACCGAAGGTGCTACAATCAGGTGTAAGTTCAAGAAGTCATGTTTTGCCCTTAACACACCTAGAGAAAGGGAGAAACATCTCATTTTCAGATTCACTTATGAGGTCCAAAATGTGTGGCCATTAGCTGGAGTGAGTCATCGAGCAGTTGCCTGACAGATCTAGTCTGGAGAAGAATGAAAGTTAATTTGAGGGGTCTTGCAAAAAAGAGTGTGAGAGCTATTTAAGAGCAAAGGGTCCTGCCCCTTTCCTGTGTATGTGTCAGTCTAAATCGACATCCAGTGTTTGGTAGAACACATTCAAGCTGTTTGTGATTGATGAGTCACCCTCGTTTCAGAACGTAGCTTTACTTTGGACAGATACACACAAGTGCATCCCCATTATCACTATATCTATAGCTGTTTTCTGTTGTATGTCCATGGATAACTAGCTAAATGATTTTATTAAATTATAAAGTATAAAATGAGAATCTTGAGATTCACAAGGTACAATGCAAAGTGAAATGCTGAGCGGTTGACTTGCAAGTATGCAATAGTTTGACATAATACAATAATAAAATAAAAATGATAGGAATGGAATATTTGCCTGACTTCGGCAGTCTGAGCTTTGAAGTGCTTTGATTATTTTCTTGGTAGTCAACCTGATTCACCTGATATAAATGCCCTGCAAGTATGGAATCATGGTTCTTTGGCTGCTTTGCTGAACATGCCATCTTCTGCAGAGTCTTGAATGGAGCAGTTGCTATACCAGTTGTCCCAGTGACCAGTGCTCTCAATGGCAAGGAATAGCAAGGGGTCTTCAGTCTAATCCACAAATCTATTCCAACCAAGCATGAGTCACAACTGATTCCACTTGTTTCCTCAAATGTCTCCTATAGTATTTGGCTGGGTTGATAGGAAGCACATAGGCCTTATGCAGATAAGACCCCTGGTATAGTGTGTTCTTTGAATGTGGCCAGCAAACATTAATGACCTTGAGTTGTTGGACATGGTAATACCCGTCCTTTGCTTTCCTGACTGTGTTGAATGAATGAATGAATGTGTATTGACCAGAAGAGGTCCTTAAGGATATTAACATTAAAGTATTTGAAGTTGGCCACCCTTTCCTCAGGAACTCTGTAGCTCTTCAGTGGGGTTTAGTTTCCTATCTGTTGTCTCCTGGAACCCATGACAGCTTTTTGACAGATGACAGGCCCGACAGGTATTGGGTGCAAAGTTACTGACCAGGACTAAGAATGGCAGGGGGCTCAGGACACAATGTTGAGGGTGAGTGGACTGGAGCTATAAACCTAATCACGTGTCGGCTGGTGAGTAAGTTTCCAGTGAGCTGCTCAACCCTAAGGATCCCATCTTAATAACGAGGAGGGGGGAACAATGGTGAAAGCTGAATGCTTATGCACTGAACAAGAGCATTGCATAGTATCCTATTTCACACTGATCTAGGTGGGAGAAAATAGATTTAGATCTATCTATCTATCTGTCTGTCTGTCTGTCTGTCTGTCTGTCCCTTCTGTGAGGCACAAATGACACTGCATTGTACTCCATACCACAAACAGTAATTTTAAATGTTTTGTAGCCTAAACATTAGGCTACCTTTGCATCCCCCACTACAATATTACCTGAGGTAATGTCAAAAAGCTAGCAACCTTGTTAACCAGCTAGCCTATAAATCTGTCACCACTGAGTTTTCTAGTTAATGTCTTTATACAGTACATCAATTTTATATAAATAGATAGTTGTAAAGATGGTTTGCTAACATGCGGCTGTTGAATGTACTCAGAAAGGGACATGCAACCTAATAAGCCTATCCAGTATGTTAGCTAGCTCACTTAAATCTGGATTAGCTAGATAATGTAGATTATACTTGTAACATCAATAATAACATCAATTCAGTAGACTCAGTAACCGAGTGGATGGATTCATTATTGAATAGATTTTTAAAAGAAGTAAGAAGATGTAGTGTTATTTTGGGCAAAAGCACAAATGCTAGAAAAGAAAACATTTAAATTTTTGAATACATTAAACAATTAATTTCATAAAGCTTTCCACGCAATTGCATTGTACTAAATTTAATTACATTAACATTGGAGAACCACCAAATAACATGCAGTGGATAGTTCATTTCCCACATTCACATATTTTTAGTCTCTCATTTATCCTAAATTTAAATTATTACTTTATAACTAAACACTAAAAAACCCCTGACCTCTGGAACTGAAAGAAAATTGGAAATAAAACCATGTTGGTATTTAAAGCAGCACTTTACCAATAAAGTATTCCTGCATTTGACCCTTATTCCTTCCAGACACTGTTAAGGGATAAAACCAGCCTACACACACACACTCTCACACACAGAAATCTGAAAGGAAACCAACCATTATTACTATTCTGAGTGGCTGTGTTCCAAACTCCTCATATCTGTTCCATCTAAACAGGACTTAAATATGCTCCGTTATTAACCACTGCACGAATGCATTTTTGTCCTCTCCGATTTATTTATTTTAAATCAGGCTTTCAGAAACTTTTATCTCGAAGGAGCTACAGTAAATTCCATCTAAGTCAGCCATCTCTGAGTGCCAGGTCTGTGAGAGAGAGAGAGAGAGAGAGAGAGAGAGAGAGAGAGGAGAGAGAGAGAGAGAGAGAGAGAGAGAGAGAGAGAGAGAGAGAGAGAGAGAGAGAGAGAGAGGGAGGAAGAGTGGGAGGGAGTAAACAAATGTAAAAGCTTTCCATTTAGTTGCCAGACATGACCAGGTGTGTCTGCAAGGTCTTGGAACAAAGAAGGAGATGCATTAAGAACATTCTAGAATAGGAGGAGAAAAATGAGTTCAATTTCTCTTTTTTTTGTCTGTTAATATGAAAGTAAGTCTTTGTCAACTATAGGTTAATCATGAAAGGTAAATACATCTAAAAGATGAGATAATGTGTACACAAACAATACATCTTTAAGTTGCTGGTGAAATACCTTTTCAATAAAACAAATCTGTGGCCATGATTTATTAACAAACTGTTCCTAAATGCATGGCCAAAATTAGATAATGATTTACAAGACTTACTATCTCAGGGGAATTAAATAGCTATGACTTAGCCTCACTAATGTGAAGAAAAACAAGATAATTATCTCATAGAAATGACTTTTCATTGTGCAGTCATGGCCGTGATGCACTAACATGACGGGACAAAATAATTAAGTCAAGAGATAGCATAAAAGATAGAGACAAACATGGTCATGGCTTACTAAAATGGGAGAACAAGATAATTAAGCTGCAGCTTGGGCTTACCAATGTGAGACTATGAGATAATTAATTGCAGCCACAACCTACTTACGTGAGTCTACAAGATAATTCATTTGCAGCTGCAACTTATTAACGTAAGGCTGTGAGGTAATTAAGCTGCAGCCACAACTACTAATGTTAGGCTCTGAGATCATTAAAGTTGCAACCCAGACTTACTAATGTGAGGCTACGAGATAATTACGTCGCAGGTACGAGATAATTAAATGCAGCTGTAACCTACTAATGCAAGGATACAAGACAATTAAGTTCACATGAGGGAACAAGATATTTTAGTCATGGCAACAATTTATTAACTTGAGGGAACAAGATAATTAAGGCAGGGTGCCAAGTTACTAATGCAAAAGAATGAGATAATTGTCATTTTTACTTGAATGGTCTGAAGACCATTCTTTTTTTCCCCCGTCATTTGTTTATCTGTCAGTTCCCACACCCTTAGCCAGCTCACAACATCATACAACACCTGGACAGGGTGAAGCCTAACACACACTTCTCAAGCTCCTGCTCATGCTGCATCACAGAGCATCATAACACACTCATAGGAAAGTGCTATCTGCCCCCTTTTGCATACAGGATCTTACAGACTCCTACGATTGGCTACAAATGGCTACAATTTTCCCTTTACTCTCTAAAATGTGTATAAGTGAATTTGGGTCCAGAACATGATGAGTATTCAAATGTGGCTGCATTTAATTCACTTGCACTACTGATCACAAGTTAATTATCTTGTTCCCATGCCTTACTAAGTCATGGCCATGCATTAGGATTCCATTCTGACGCATTATTAATTCCAGACCATGCATCAGTTTTATTATGTCATCAGTGGAGCTGAAGATATTCTCTCTCGTTATCTTATTATATTATTACCGTATGTTCACATATGATATTCAGACGTGGATGCACACTAATATCCCAGGCTTATTTCAAGAGGAAGCAGTACAATGGTTTATCAACTGCCCTTTGGATTGAGGATATTACTGCATGTGATGACATTATTATTGATATTTTCCATTTGTAAATCCCATTCGTATTCAAGATTTACCCAATAACGGGGCTTGGACGCACTGGCAGTTCAAACCATGAATGCTGAGGGTATGGGTATGCAGAAACGTTATCTGAAAATGCATTTCCTGTGTGTGTGAAATAGTGCAGCATGTCATTTTAACATTCAGTGAAAATGAAAAAGGAATGTGGATCTGATTTGTAATACTAGCATAAGATTTGTGGGTTTTTAAGAATACAAAAACACCTAATATAATAACCGGTGCTTATCCAGTAAAAGAGTGAATTAGATTTTTGATTACTGTGGGATTATTTTAATATTTAATTATGCTCTAATGCTGAATACTATTTTCTTCCTGTGCCATTTTAAATCTTTTGGGGGTTTTTTCTTTCCTGACTTGATTGTGACTAACCAGAGCTACACAGACTTTTAATTAAATACACTGCATGGAAAGGATGCTGTATTTTTAATACAGTTTAACTACATTGGCAAGAGCAATAAAGAAAAAAAGACTCTCTTGATAGAGAGGATGGGACAGATGTGATTGCAGGTGAGGCAGCTTTAATGCCACTTTGGCAAATAATCCATATTGAAAGGCAAACTCAAGGTCAGTAAAATAGGCATGGGTCAGGCGATCAACAAACAGTAACTGGGCTAGACAAGCACACAGTTAATAAGGTACAGAAACTGGGCTTGGTTCAGTATAGTCAGGATGTAATGTATCCTTTTACATTATATATATATATATATATATCCTAAATAAATTTAAGTTTTTCAATCCATTGGGCAAGATGTAATGTATCTTTTAAGTTAAGTTGTCTTTATTTGTCACATATACACCAACCAGGCATAACATTATGACCACCTGCCTAATATTGTGTTGATCCCCCCTTTTGCTGCCAAAATAGCCATGAGGCATGGACTCCACTAGATCCCTGAAGGTGTGCTGTGGCATCTGGCACCAAGATGTTGGCAGCAGATCCTTTAAGTCCTAAAGTTGTGAGGTGGGGCCTCCATGGATCAGACTTGTTTGTCCAGCACATCCCACAGATGCTCGATTGGATTGAGATCTGGGAAATTTGAAGGCCAAGTCAACACCTCAAACATGTTGGTGTGCTCACCAAACCATTCCTGAACCATTTTTGTTTTGTAGCACGGCGCATTATCCTGCTGAAAGAGGCCACAGCCATCAGGGAATACCGTTTTCATGAAAGGGTGTACATGGTCTGCAACAATGTTTAGGTAGGTGAGGGTAACATCCACATGGATGGCAGGACCCAAGGTTTCCCAACAGAACATTGCCTAAAGTGTTGAAACTGCCTCCGCCAGCTTGCCTTCTTCCCATAGTGCATCCTGGTGCCATGTGTTCCCCAGGTAAGCGACGCACACGTACCAATGCATTCCATGTGATGTAAAAGAAAATGTGATTCTTCAGACCAGGCCACCTTCTTCCATTGCTCCATGGTCCAGTTCTGATGCTCACATGCCCATTGTTGGTGCTTCCGGGCGGTGCACAGTGGTCAGCATGCACACCCTGACTGTTCTGTGGCTATGCAGATATCAGCCATAATGCAGCACCAATGGAGTGCCTTGCCCAAGGGCCCAACAGTGGCAGTTTGGCAGTGCAGGGGCTTGAACCCTGACTTTCTGATCAACAACCAAGAGCCTTAACCACTTGAGCTACCACAAGGAATTAAGTGTGCATTCTGGGAAGTGGAGTCCGGTACGGCCATGTCTGTAGGCCGCACAGCATGTTGGGAGTTTTGGTGGACATGACCAAAACAAATTAAACCTGTATTCCAGCTAATACCTTAATACCTCTTTGCATTTAATGTTCTTAATTGTCCCGTCTCATAATCTTATTATAGGAATATAAATGAGTGCTTTATTTAGTTTAACTCCTTTCTGTTAATGAAGGAGGTTCCCAAAAAAGGGAAAATTTGGGACCTTTTTTTTGGAAAAAAAAAAAATTTTTTTTTTTCCAAAAACCTTTCAGAAACTGTGTTTTAAAAAATTCTGTTCATTCAAAAAAATTCATTTTTACTAGTCTCTAAAAGGCAACTTTGTCATGTATTTTCATCGAGGATTGGGTTGGATAAAAGAATGAGAATTTTATTCTTGCATTAGAATTGATTCGGGGAGGGAGGGAGATAGAGAGAGATAGATTAAAAAAAACAATACAAGTAAACCACATATCAATATACGTGAGTGATTTAAACTACAGAATGTAGAATATGTGTGACACAGAATATGATTGACAGGAGGGAGGGAGAAGAGAGAGAGAGAGAGAGAGAGAGAGAGAATTAATACAATAACAACGAATACAGAGGATCACTTTAATGTAATGCAGCCTTAGGAGTGACATTAATAATGTGCCATAAAAGTTTCCTTTCAGTGCTGGCTGAAAGAAAAATATCATATGTATAATTCAGTGATGACAGACACACTTCTAAAGTCGATGAGAAACACAGAGGCTCATGGGATGTGCGAATTATTCAGAAAGAAAGAATGTGACAGAGAGTGACTGAAACACACTTACTTGCATTTCCTTCTTCCTCCTTTCTGCTCGTACTCACATTTTGTCATCCTTGCTTCCTTGCTTAAGACTTTTTTCATCATTCCTCTTCCACGTGTAAGCTCCTTCCCTTCTTTCCCCCTTTAACTTTTCATTCTCCTTTCCTTTCTTTTCATCTTTCACCCTTCTTCCTTGATCTAACTTCCTTCTTCCTGCTGTCCTCTTTTTTATTCTACCATCATTCCTTCACTCTCTCCTTCCTTCCTCAATTCTCCTTTTCGTCTTCCTTACTCCTTCATATCATTTTCTTTCTCCATTCATTTTCTCCTTATGGTCCTTCATTTTCTATCCACTTTTCATTACTTTTCTTCCTTTCTGTTTCTTCCCTTTGTCGCTCCAGTGCACACGCATTAGCTGACTAGAGGTATTGTACTTTAGAGAGAGAGCTTAAAGCAAAGTCAAAAAGTAAAATTTACAACAATCAACATACCAGGGTAAAAAAAAAAAAAAGGCACATGAATATACAATATTTTTTGCTAGCAAAAAAAAAAAAAGATAAATAGAATTAGCATACTTTAACTTGTCTGAAACTGGATCATGTATTTTATTAATATTGTGCTATTTATTTTTCCAAATCTCTTTTAAATATGTCTGTCTATCTCTCTTCCTCCCTCCCTTTCCTCTTCCTGCAGCTTCTTCCTGCATTATTGGCCATTAACGCCCAACAATTCGAAGGACAACAAAAGGATTTTTTGTTATTTTTCTGTTTTTTCCTTCCTTCAAATTGAAGACAAAACAAAGCAAATCAAGTAAAGTAAGCAGGAACGCAAAAAGCCTCCACGAACGGAAACAAAAACAATTTATTTATATTTACTCGATATTATTCATACAGAGGAAAAACCGAGGGACAAGACAAACAGCGTCTGCATACCAAATAAAATCACAACGCAATAAATTGAGGAGACAAAAACAAAAATGTAGCCCTCTTCCTAAAATATGCACCAAAGGAGAAGGATGTCCAAATGAAGTGCTGTTGACTCGAATGCAGAAATGAGCGCTACAGTCACTGGTGCAAGCCACCGGCAGAAGGTAAAGAGATTATACGAGTCAAGTGCATTGCAACTCATGTTGATTGCTTGTGCAGTGAAGCCCAGTTAATGAAAAACAGTAGAGCTAAACATAAGATGAAGCAGGAAATCATCAACACAATTTAATATCCAAATGTGATGTGAGGAAAAGGTCAGCTGAAGTGAAGAGGAATTCTCTGCTGCAGTGCCAAGTGGTTTTAGAAACTAATTGCAGTACGTTATACAGAGAGCAAAGCAGACTCGGGGTAAGGGTGCAATTTTTTTGTGCAAGACTTTGGCACTGAAGTCAGACAGTAACGTGAAACTTTTTATTTTATAAATAACACTGTAGCCTGCTCGTGACTATCTGTTCAGCTCAGCCTTTCAACTCAGTGCTTTATAAAATCATGAGATACAGTTCAACTAGATGAACTAAGTGCAAATAGAAATTAATTGCTACAGCATGTAAATATAATTTTTGCATCCCTGTGTCCTTTCATCCATGCCTAGCTGTTCCTTAGAAACATTTAAAGTCTTAAAAATGTTATTTTATAATCAGCATTCTATTTTCATATAATTAGGAATAGTAATATTTATATCAATCAGATTACAAGAATAGGAAGGAAGTGGAAAGTAACCGCCATGCAGTGTTGAACTATTGCTACATTTACTTTCGATCAGCATTATAGAGTCAAAAAATTACCAATACTTGTCACCTGCTGTGTCCCAAATCGTATACGTATGCACTATTTTATGCCATTTTGTAGTATAAATAGTGTAAGAAATGTGTCCACATAAGAATAATTGCTTCAGACGATGTGCTTATTGTTGGATGTCTCGAATCTGGGGCTGATGGTGGATACAAATGCAAAATATTCTTTTCAGTTTTTCACACGAAACATGATAAGCAAAAGCAAATACTGTCGTACAGAAAAACTCAATAACTAGCTCAGGAATGGATCCTGTCAAACAACCAGATTTCAAACAGAAGCTAGATTAAAACGATGTGGAAAAACAGGAACTTATATAAGGTGACTAATAAGTAAACACAGAACAGGTGAACACAATGATCGCCAGAATCGAAACATACAACCAAAGAAGACTTTAACTCAAATCTACATGGTTGCCCTCTGGTGGTCTGGCAGGGAAGTGTTCCAAATATCCACGACATTGGACACTTTGTGCACTCAACACTCGCTTACATAGCACAAGATTGACAGGGCTAGCAGGAGAAAAAATTTCAAGATGGCCGACAACACTCCATTGGACAACATGTCTTAGAAATGTCTTTTAAATTAGCCCATGCACGTTGTGATTTATGTTTCAACATTTTAAAAAAATTCACTGTATTCTGATAAAGCTAGTGGTTAGAAAGCACACTTGTGAAATGTCTCAAATGTCTGTATGCTGTACCATTATGATTCTTACTTAACAGATCTCTTAACACCTCGAAACCCTGGTAGAGCGCTCCGATCACCTGGTGAACTGGTTCTAGAAGTGCCAAGATCCAGACCCAAACGGTTTGGCAATCGAGCTTTTGCAGTAGCGGCTCCCAAACTGTGGAATTCGTTACCACTTGAAATTCGATCTGTTACGGATCTGGAATTGTTTAAATCCAAATTAAAAACACACTTATTTACACTAGCTTTTAGTTTATAGTAGTGTGATAATATGCTCTTAATATTATATTCTTAATGTTGATGAGTTGTATTTTTAATAGGTTGTTCCATGCTTCTTGTTTTGTTGTTTGTCCATATCTATCTCTTAATCTTCCTAATTTCTTAATTTTACATGTTTATTTTTATTTTATTCTCTTGCTATTTGGCTTTTTATTTGTGTTGTAAAGTACTTTGGTCAACCTGAAGTTGTAAATAAGTGCTATATAAATAAATCTTTGATTGATTGATTGATTGATTTCACATTACTGGAGCTAAAGGGCCCCAAACCCTTCCCAGCTTCACAAAGCAAGATCCATACTGGCTTGCCGAGATTAGAATGGAAGAATTTAAGTGGCTTGAACAGATCCCAGACCTCAACCCCTTGCATACCTTTGGGATGTGACACCGTGCTCTAAAATCTAGTGGGACTCCATTTCAGAACTTTGGAGGCTTTTATATCAGGAAAGAAAGGTCCAACTATGTAATGGGATGAGATACACCTCTTCTTCTTTCGGCTTTTCCCTTCAGGGGTTGCCACAGCAAATCATCTCTCTCCACCTATCTCTATCTTCTGCATCCTCAACACTTGCACCCACTAGCTTCATATCCTCATTAATTCCATCCATATACCTCCTCTTTGGCCTTCTTCTTTGCCTCCTGCCTGGCAGCTCCATGTCCAACATTCTCCTGCCAATATACTCACTCTCCCTCTTCTGAACATGTCCAAACCATCTTAATCTGGCCTCCCTAACTTTGTCCCCCAAACATCCAACATGAGCTGTCCCTCTGATGTACTCGTTCCTAATCCTGTCCAATCTTGTCACTCCCAAAGAGAACCTCAACATCTTCAGCTCTGCTACCTCTAGCTCGGACTCCTGTCTCTTCCTCAGTGACACTGTCTCTAAACCATACAGCATGGCCGGTCTCACCACTGTCCTGTACACCTTCCCCTTGATTCTCGCTGATATTTTCCTATCACACAGAACTCCCGACACCTTTCTCCACCCATTCCAACCTGCCTGCACTCGCTTCTTTACCTCTTTCCCACACTCTCCATTACTCTGGACTGTTGACCCCAAGTACTTAAACTCCTGTACCTTCTTCACCTCTTCACCCTGTAACCTTATTGTTCCACTTCCCTCCCTTTCATTCACACACACGTACTCAGTCTTACTACGACTGACTTTCATTCCTCTTCTCTCCAGCGCAAACCTCCACCTCTCCAGGTTTTCCTCCACCTGCTCCCTGCTCTCACTACAGAGCACAATGTCATCTGCAAACATCATTGTCCAAGGAAACTCCTGTCTGACCTCCGCTGACAACTGGTCCATCACTATAGCAAACAGGAAGGGGCTTAGAGCCGATCCCTGATGCAGTCCCACCTCCACATTGAACTCCTCTGTCTGACCTACAGCACACCTCACCACTGTCCTGTTCCTCTCATAGAACTGCCTTTCCACTTTTCATCCTCTTCAAAGCCTTCCTGACTTCATCCTTTCTAATCTTATCTACTTTCTGTTCCACAGAGTTTACCCCTTCTACTCTTTTTCCTTCTCATTTTCCTCATTCATTCATCTCCTCTGTATACTCTCCTCACTTGTGAGCACCCTTCCATCTCTATCCTTAATAACTCTAACTTGCTGCACATCCTTCCCATCTCGATTCCCATCTCGATCCCTCTGCCTAGCTAACCTGTACAAGTCCTTCTCTCCTTCTCTAGTCTCCTTCTCTAGTATTCCTGTCTATTCTCTTCAGTCCTGTCCATGTCCCACTTCTTCTTGGCTAACCTCTTCCTCTGGATACTATCCTGAACTTCCTCATTCCACCACCAAGTCTCCATATCTTCTTTCCTCCTTCCAGATGACACACCCAGCACCTTTCTCCCTGTCTCCCTGATCACTTCTGCTGTAGTTTCCCAGTCATCTGGCAGCACTACCTGACCTACCCAGAGCCTGCCTCAACTTCTGTCTAAATTCCTCACAACATTCCTCCTTTTTCAGCTTTCACCACTTGGTTTTCTTCTCTATCTCTATCTTTGACCTCTTCTTCTTACAGACCATCAAAGTCATCCTACACACCACCTATGCTGTCTGTCTACACTCTCTCCCACTACCACTTTACAGTCACTAATCTCTTTCAGATTGCCTCTTCTACATAGGATGTAGTCTACCTGTGTTCTCCTACCTCCACTCTTGTAAGTCACTCTATGCTCTACCATCTAAGTCCACTACCATCTGTCCTTCTAGGTTCCTTTTCTTAACTCCAAACTTGCCCATCACCTCTGTTCCCCTCACCAACATGTCCATTAAAATCTGCTCCTATCACCACTCTCTCACCCGTGGGAATACTCTCCATCACCTCATCTAATTCACTCCAGAATCTCTCTTTCTCCTCTAACTCACAACCTACCTGTGGGGCATAACCACTAACAACATTCAACATCACCCATTCAATCTCTAACTTCAGACTCATCACCCTGTCTGACACTCTCTTGACCTCCAGAACATTCCTCACAAACTCCTCCTTCAGGACCACACCTACCCCATTTCTCTTACTATCCACACCATAATAAAGCAGCTTGAATCCTGCTCCTATACTACGAGCCTTGCTACCCTTCCACCTGGTCTCCTGTACACACAGTATATCCACCTTCCTTCTCTCCATCATATCAGCCAGCTCTTTACCTTTCCCTGTCATAGTACCAACATTCAGAGTTCCTATTCTCAGTCCTACACTCTTACCTTTCCTCTTCTCTCTCTGTCTGTGCACTCTCCTCCCTCCTCTACTTCTTCGAACAACAGTAGCCCAATTTCCACCGGCGCCCTGTAGGTCAACGGCGCCGATGGCAGTTGTTGTTAACCCAGGCCTCGACCGATCCGGTATGAAATTCAGAGTACTGACGATTCGCATGGTTAAATTTGGCAATGTTTTATGCCGGATGCCCTTCCTGACGCAACCCTCTCTATTTATCCGGGCTTGGGACCGGCACAGAAGTCACTGGACTGTGACCCCCATGGCTAGATTAATGGGATGAGAGACATTATATTGCCAAAAGTTTTGGGACACCCCTCCAAATAATTGAATTCAGGTGTTGTTTTTCAGTGGTTGGGCTCAGCCCCTTAGTTCCAGTGAAAGGAGCTCTTAAAACTTCAGCATACCAAGACATTTTGGAAAATTTCATGCTCCTAACAGTTTGGGGATGTCCCCTTCCTGTTCCAACATGACTGTGCACCAGTGCACAAAGCAAGGTCCATAAAGACATGAATGAGCGAGTTTTGTGTGGAGGAACTTGACTGGCCTGACCTCAACCTGATAGAACCTGATAGATCTTTGGGATGAATTAGAAGACTGTGAGCCAGGCCTTTTCATCTAACATCAGTGCCTGACCTCACAAATGCTCTTCTAGATTAATGGTCATAAATTCCCATAAACACACTCCTAAACCTTGTGGAAAGACTTCCCAGAAGAGTTGAAGCTGTTATAGCTGCAAAGGGCAGGCCAACTCCTTATTATATTCATGTGCATGTAAAGACAGACATCCTAAAACGTTTGGCAATATAGTGTATGAGTGTGATGATCAAGTGTTCATATACTTTTACCTGTATAACATGCATTAAACACACTACTGGGACACAGGAAGTGATGTAGAGAGTGATGAATCAGAGACTGTAGTAATAAAATTGATGGCTTGCGAATAGAGACTTTCCTCAACATGGCTTTATTGCTATCAGATTTAGCCAAACATGACCACATAAAGAAAAACACCTGGTCTATCTAATATAGAATTTTCTGTAAAAGCTCATGATATTCACAAAGTATTTTAATACTTTGGCTGTATTTTCTGTACTAGAATCTGTGCTTGGTTGCTGCTAACAGACAGTTATTCAGACTCATTCAAGCATTACAGCAGAGGGATAGAGGGAATGAGAAAGAGAGCCAAATCCCAGATATCAGGCCGATCGTGGGCACAGGAGGACACAAGACGTCGGTTAGCATCGAGGGAGATGCAGCCGCAGGCAGCAGATCGATTACAAATGAGTCGCACATGCGCACACGCACACCCCGGAGACATTTCTCCAGGTTAGGAGGAGGTCAGAGATTTCACTGCGTTTCATTCTTCATCCTAACGGCAGAGGCGTGCAGAAGTGATGAGGGCAATAACACTGGAGAAAACTAGAATATATGGGACTCATGATGTCTCTTCGATGTCAAAGTGTCCTCCCTAAAGGCAAGTGAATCTGTGCTATTATCACACTATGACATACATTCATATTTAGGCCCAGACAAGAAGGCAACAGTAGTTCAGATAGATATATCTCAGTCAAGGGTATGTCACTGAAACGTGGGCTCTGGAAAAGACTGGTTGACTGAGATATTTAAAAATTTTTCAGTCACTCAGGAGGTGAACATGTCTGTAGGGCTGTAAGTTTTTTTTTTTAACAAAGACAGAATAAAATAAAACGTATGTAAAAGTAAATAGTATTTAAGGTCATACAATAAAGGTAGAAATCTAGATAACTTTTTACTTGTCTACTTTTAATTAGTACCACTGTTTTTGTTCACTACTGACTACACATTATCTTACATTTGCACTTTTCACTCAAAATTGCTAATGTAAGTTATCATTTTTGAGCTGCAACAATGCAATTTTGAGAGAGAGAGAGAGAGAGAGAGGAGAGAGAGAGAGAGAGAGAGAGAGAGATGGCCGACTCCTTAAAATGACCGACTACTTAATCAGTGCCATGACTACTGAACATGGAGCTGATTTAGACACACCCTCTTTTAAAAAGAGGCTGTGTGTGTGTGTGTGTGTGTGTGTGTACTGGGAAGTGAAGTCCGGTGCGGTCATGTTTGTAGGACGCAATGCATTATAGGAGTTGAGGTTCGCAGACTGGGTTACTCCATCAACAAGAGTGACCTGGGCATGAAGGCTGCAATAGACACAACAATAATTAAAGACACAACAACTATCACATACAAACATTAGTCTCTGTGTAAAAGAGAGAGATTTCAGTTCAGACCAAACAAGCTCATATCCTCTTTTTCTACCACACCCTTTTATACTCTTCTGATGTCTCCAGGAGGATGAGGAGCTGCCCCTGCACTCATTGGAGGCCAGTTTTGTGTCATTGTAGTTGTAATTGCACCACCCCACTTTATAGCTTTGTGCTCCTGAGCTACCCACAACAATGCGGTTGCTGAAGTGCCCATATCCTTTCAGCAGCCAAGCTACAGTTGCGTGAGAAGCATGAAGTGCTTAAAAGTGACATTTTTGTCACTTTGAGCACTGAATTGCAGCAGTGATGGTACTCTATTGATTTCTAAAACCAGACTGAAAATTAGGCAGGACGCAATTCTTTTCCGAAAATTGCTTCAATTGTTTGTCTTTCTAAAAGTTTGGATAAAACATATAGTTTTAAAATATAACAATGATTATTTAGAATGGAAGAATCCTCACCTTAAAAAAAAAAGGGCACATATGAAGATTTTGGGAATGGATTTAGATATTAAGGCTCAAGGTTGTCTGGGCCTGCAGATTTTTTATAGTCCTGTATGCTCAAGCTTGTCTTGACATCAGACATGGAAAATCCGAAGCATTCTACAAGATATTGGAAACATTTCTTTGAGGTTCTGGTGCGTGTTGCATCAATAGTTGCATCACACATTTTCTGCACTTTCATGCTGCAAATCTCCTGTTCTACCACATCCCAAAGCTGTTCTAGTGACTGAAGAACAATGTTCATGAAACCAATTTCAGACAACTTTCGCTTTGGGAGATGGTGCATTATCATCACCCTTCTCTGTAAACTCTAGAGACTATTGTGTGTGAAAATCCATGGAGATCAGCAGCTACTTGAAGATATAAAAATACTCAAACTAGCCTGTCTGACACCAACATTCATTGTCTACCGCTTATCCAAACTATACTCGGGTCACGGGGAGCCTGTGCCTATCTCAGGCGTCATTGGGCATCAAGGCAGGATACACCCTGGACGGAGTGCCAACCCATCGCAGGGCACACACACACTCTCATTCACTCACGCAATCACACACTACGGACAATTTTAGAGATGCCAATCAACCTACAATGCATGTCTTTGGACCGGGGGAGGAAACCGGAGTACCCGGAGGAAACCCCCGAGGCACGGGGAGAACATGCAAACTCCACACACACGGCGGAGGCGGGAATCGAACCCTCAACCCTGGAGGTGTGAGGCAAACATGCTAACCACTAAGCCACCGTGCCCCCCCCGGACACCAACAGTCACCAACAGTCACCAACAGTCACCAACAGTCAAAGTGAAAATCACTGAGATGATATTTTTTCCCCCAATGTTATGGTTGATATGAATAATATCTGAAGCTGCAGGTCTGTATGATTTCATGCACCATATTGCTGCCATCCGATTGGCTGATTAGATCATTGCATGAATGTGCAGGTGTAGAGGTGTTCCTAATAAAATGCTTGTTGAGTGTATATTAAATAACAAGAAAAAAATGTCTGAATGCTAAATTCCCCTCACTGTATGTCAGTGCAGGTGTCATAATTATATGCTTATTAATTATATTTTATTATATCATATACTAATACTTATTATATACTATATATTTTTTAAACAAAATTTAGTTTAGATTTTTTTTTTGTATAAACCTTTTTTGTATAAAATTATTCACATTGACATGAAATAAAATTTCTTTTTAACAACCT
>JAUCMX010000029.1:6636945-6761945 GCA_033459395.1 Hemibagrus guttatus | reverse complement strand
TGTTTTTGTTTTTATCAATATATATGCTCCAAATAAGGGTTCAGAAAGAGTGTTTATGAAAATAAAAAAATGCTCTTAAAAGTTGTAATGAAAATGTGTGTATAGTTTTAGTGGGGGACTGGAAGTGTACCACAGCCTCACAGTCAATCCAGTACAGCTCTATCGAAAATAGTCATAGAGTTTGAATTAATAGACATATGGAGAGAGAGAGAGAGAGAGAGAGAGAGAGAGAGCGAGAGTGTGAAAGAAACATGGGTGTAAGTACAATACATATGGATTAAAATTATAGATAACAAACTAAGTGGAGCCAGGCAAAGGTAAGCGAAGGGTTAAAGGTATTGGGGGTATTTGTAGGAACCGATCTTTTTCAGATAAAGAACTGGGAGGACCTGCTGGAAAAGGTGTTAGCCCGATTGGCCAAATGGAAATGGCTATTAGCACAGATGTCCTACCGGGATCACGCCTTGGTAATAAACAACCTGGCTGCCTCAAGTTTATGGCATAAAGTGATGGTCATGGATCCACCTGATGAACTGATCTACAGAATTCGGCGAGCAGTTGTGGACTTCTTCTGGAGTGGGAAGCACTGGCTAAAGGCTGCAAGTTCTGTCAAAGAGCGGAAGATGTAGAGCATTTGTTTTGAAAATGTCCCAGACTCACAGAGCTCTTCAGTTTGCTCAGCTCCTGGTTTCAAAAGTATGAGGAAGAGTTTTTACCGGTGGTTTTAAATACTCCAGCAGGCGAAAGGTGTGTCTGTTAAATTACCTGATGGGGGCAGCTAAGCTTGCTATCTGAAAAACTCGTAAAAACAGAGGTCTCGAGCTGAAGTGCACAGATCCAGTGAAGATGTTCAAAGGTTTCGTGACAGGAAGACCGAAGGTCGACTTTTCATTTTATGAACTCGCCAACAATGTGGAGCTTTTTCTCTGAGGTCTGGGCTCGAAATCAAGTGTTATGTGACTTTCATGACCGTGAGCTAGAGTTTCATTTCTAAATGTGTTTTTGTGTTGTTTTAATCAGTTTATTTGAATCTTTTATTATGGTCTTTATCCTTTTATCGCATTTCTATCGTATTTATGCTATTTAATGTATTTTGTTTACTTAATGTAACAAATTTTTTGGGGATGCAGCTCTCCTCACTAATTTGTACTTAATGTCATAATAAAGGTTCGGTTAAACCCCTCTCTCTCTCTCTCTCTCTCTCTCTCTCTCTCTCTCTCTCTCTCTCTCTCTCTCTCCCCTCTCTCTCTCTCTCTCTCCTCCTTGTTTTTGTTCTTATTCTCTCTGTGTCTCTCTGTCTCTCTCTCCTCTTGTTTTTTCTTGTTCTGTCTGTCTCTCTCTCTCTCTCTCTCTCTCCCCCCCCTTCTTGTTTTTTCTTGTTCTCTCTCCTCTCCTTGTTTTTTTTCTTGTTCTCTCTCCCTCTCGTGCGCTCGCTCTCTCTCTCTCTCTCTCTCTCTCTCTCTCTCTCTCTCTCTCTCTCTCTCTCTCTCTCTCTCCCCCGACACTATCTAGAGAATTGCTTAATGAGCTGGTCATTAAAATATAATTGGATTTAATAATAAGCAACAGTAGAACATTTTATTGATCCCATATTCCCTCCTACACAAACACTCCTCAACGTTTTAGTAGTCTATTAATGTCACTAATCTAACTAATATTCATCACAGTGGTAGACTTGCAGTTAATTTACAGGCAAAAATGTGGCAGATTCGCTCGGTATAACTATATAACAGAAATCGCTCATTGTTATATTAGGTGTCTTTCAATGAAAAAAAGAATGAAAGGTTGAGCAAAGGATTATATCATTAGGTCTCATTGACAGCAAGATAACAATGATTTGGTGTAAGATGTTACACACACACTTGCAAACTGGACAGAAAGGCAGCTTTGTGATTTGCGTTTTCTCTTTTTTACCCGTTTCAGCTTGATATAACGTCCTACACTCAACAACTGGAATTATGTCCTATAAAACCCAAACATGTCAAACAAAAATGTTTCCAATATCATTCAAAACAGCAAAAAACACTAAACTTACAGTTCTGTCATGTGTAAAGTAGCTCAAAAATAGATCAAACCACTGCTACTGATATGATGCACAAATCTACAGTCTGAGCTAAAAAGAAATCAGGCTTCATACTCATGAGGAGTTTTTTTTTTTCCATATCCACTGGTGGTGGTGCTGGAAACAAGTGGTGGGGCAAACAAGTGAGAACACAAAACATAAACAAAGAAACATGGCACAGGGTATAAACAAACACCCCCTAGTGTTCCAGCAGGGAATTAACCAAGCCATCCACAGGAAGTCTAATATTGATGCCAAATATTAAATCTTACTGTATACTAATCTTTTTTTTTTTTTTTTTTTTTTTTTATCTTTTAGCCACCACCGATACTGTATAACATCAGAATCGAACCTGGAACCATTTCTAATACTAGGCTGTCTATGTCTTCTTATAGGTTTCTACATAGCACCTTCACGAATTCCCTCAGGTTGGAACAAACCAAATAATATGACACTATACCTCTGAGTCTGTGACACAACTGCCTTACGCATGAAACCATGTCATTTTCTGTCCCTAAGTATATTGAAGCTGTCATTCAGTCCTGTCCCAGAGTACTACACTCCCAGTTGTTCTCTCAGTTCTCTCTTCCACTGTTCTTGGCCACTGCAGATGATCGAAAACGTTGCTGCCTGTCTGGTCTTCAATCACCCAGAACTAAAGCCCTTGACACACGCCTACAGAGGAACTGATGGCATTTCACCTGCCTGCATGGAGTCTAGTGATAGCACCATTAGATGGTATTAAACATAATCAGAGTTCCATAATAGTGCAATAAATTCCCCAACATTGTACTCTATACTTCCTCACAACCACCAGAAAAAAACGTGACTACATTTTCCCCCTCAATAGACCTTCAACAGAACATCAGTACAGAAACCACACCAGCTCTCTGTCTATTTTTACCTTCTTACCTTTAGTAGTCTACATGCTCTCTCATACAACTATATTATTATGATATCTATCATTCATAGGCGATTGCTTTTCTTTCAGCTCCCTCGAACTTCGTTGAACTTGGAGCACTCGGAACACTTTCGGCTCCTTTAATCTCTCATTTTTTATGGCTCGCTCTAGTGTTCTGTGTGCCCTAAGCAAATTTTAATTCGAGTTTCTGCCCATCAGAATGACAAATTTTACCCCAGTGCCACCCCTCAGATGGTTTAAGCTGGAGATAGAAGAATAAATAACCAAATTGTCTGGGGTATCTACTCAGAATGTAGGAGAGTAATCATTTTTTTTGGATGATATAAGGCACTTGATTAATAGGCATTGCTTCCTACTGAAATGTGCACAGTTTAAGTAAGTTGTCATATACTGTATACATAGAGTACACACAGTGTGTATATACTCACACCAATCAGCCATAACATTAAATCCACCTGCCTTACCTACTTCCCATAGTGCATCCTGGTGCCATTTCTTCCCCTGGTAAGCGACTCACACACACACACCTGGCCATCCACATGAAAGAAAACATGATTCATCAGACCAGGCCACTTTCTTCCATTGCTCCATTGTCCAGTTCTGATGCTCATCAACCCATTATAGGTGCTTTCAGTACTGGACAAGAGTCAGCATGAGCACTCTGACCAGATTGCAGCTACTCAGCCCCATACAAAGCAAACTCTGATGCACTGTGTGTTCTATCTTTCGATCATAGCCAGTGTTACCTTTTCAGCAATATGTGCTCTTCTGTTGGATCAGACCACATGGGTGAGCCTTTACCCCCCATGTGCACCAACAAGCCTTGGTTGCATACTTGACCCTGTTGCCAGGGGCTGTGGTAGCTCAAGTGGTTAAGGCTTTGAATTGTTGATCGGAAGATGGGATTCAAGCCCCAGCACCACCAAGCTGCCACTGTTGAGCCTTTGAGGCTTCTTAATCCTCCCTGCTCCAGGGGCACTACATCATTGCTGACACTGTACTTGGATCTCAACTTCCAAAGCTGGGATATGCGAAGAAAGAATTTTACTGTGCTGTAATGTATAAGTAACAAAATAAAGGCTTCTCCTTCCAAGGATGGACCTGGTTGTCCCACTTTTGGTAGGGTACAAACCACTGCATACCAGGAAAACCCCAAAAGACCTGCTGCTCTGAACCAATCCTCTCGACATCACAATTTGCTGTTGTCAAAGTCACTCAGATGCTTGCCCATTTTTCCTGTTTCCAACACTTCAGCAAGAACTGACTGTTCACTTGCTGTTTAATATATCCTACCACTTAGTACAAATAAATCTATCCATTCAATTATAACAAAAGAACCAGCTCTAGTGGACGAACCAGACTGTTTGCACATAGCTATAAGCTGTAAACAAGCTGGAAGCTTTGACACACATCACACTTCTGAAAGAAAGGATGAAAGCTGGCTTATAAATCACTTCCATTTGCCACGGCATCTTCTTTTAATGCTGTGCAACACCACAGCTCATCAGCCAAGACATTTAAAACTTTTTTTTTTTTTTTAATTTAAATCACAGTCCTTTTGTGATGGGCTACAAAAACACAACTGCTCTCTCTGAACATCTAAATCCGATCATCTAAA
The DNA here is from genome assembly GCA_033459395.1 of Hemibagrus guttatus. Taxonomy (NCBI): domain Eukaryota; kingdom Metazoa; phylum Chordata; class Actinopteri; order Siluriformes; family Bagridae; genus Hemibagrus; species Hemibagrus guttatus. Next base: position 6,757,343 of record JAUCMX010000029.1, on the reverse strand, counting down.
TGCTACACCACTTTAAGCTCTGTTTACAATTTCTGTAGTATAAAGTGTGGCTGTAGATGGAGTCTGGTTATGGAATCAACCACTTCGAAATGATGAATCCATTACTCTTCTTTTTTTTCCCCCTCAATAGAGCTGAGGTTCAAACTTAACTGACGGCACCAGCATTCGTACTTTATTAGTTATAAATGCCTGTTTGGGTAAGGAAAAATCTATCAAGTCTGAGGGTGTTTCACTCGGCTCTCTAGTTCATTAGTCAGGGTGCTGATCAGGGAGTCTGCAATTAAAATGGTTCTTACCTACTTACTACTCTCATTCTCTCTCTCTCCCTCTCTCTCTCTCTCTGAAATGTCTGAATCACACAATGCGCCACAAAAGCCAGGGATCATCCATGCTCTCTCTAAGTAATTTCCACATACTGGAAATTACTTCATATTTTCCGAAGCCTCTCAACTGGAAAAAAATTGCAGATGAACTCGCAGCCAAATTCATCTACAAGTGCAAGCAGCGTGATATCATTGTGTTAGCTCTCAAATGAGCTATTTTTAATTTTCTTTGACATTTGATATACTCTTAATTTGATTATTTCATGATTTATTTTTTTTTTAAAACAGCCAAGTTTCAAGTTTGTCATATAAGTAAGTATCTCTTTTTTTTCTCTCTCACTATATTTATATTCTGCCACCCCCGTCATAATAAAAATGAAATGTTATTTTATTTGTATAATATACAGATGTCAGGGACAGTTTGTACAATGAAATGCTTAGGTGAAGCTCAGTAATAATATATACGGTATTTTAATATTTATGCATATCTATTTAGATATTAAAATATTAGAAATAACAATATAAATCCAGTAGGTATCTCACTTGAAGTAACATGACAGAAATTATTTTTCATAATGTACACTAAACAATGCAAATACATAGTCATGTCACCTGAAATTGAGTCATCATTGTCCCACAGTGTAGCGAGCCAGTGCACATGATAAACACTACATACACAGAGTCAGGAAGCTGACTGAGTCACACCCTGAGTAATTAGTAATACTCTCTAGCTACTGCTAGATGGACAATATCTGCTGATGAACCCATTCCATGGCTGTCCATTGTGCATAGTGACGGTGCATAGTGACTACAGTCAATTCTAAGTGCACTTCAAAGTGCACTACTCTGGTACGGGACTGAATGACAACTCCGGATATTCGAGACAGAAGATGACATGCTTTCATGCTTAATGCAGCACCCAAATACAAACACAAAAGATCTCTGTTCAGATTTTAAAATGTCACTGATAAGTGTAATTACAGCCCTTAGATGTATAATTGGTGGAAGGAATGACATTTTCCTGGATGTTTGAGAAATCTGGTGAGTTTAAGAGCGAGGTTGAATCTGTGATGCCTAAATTGCTCTTTAATATGTACTCTACAGTATTTCTGATAAGAACCTTCTAATATACCTGTTTATCTCTATCATCTTCTTTCCCTTCAAATATTTTCTCTATACACTTTCCATCTTATTAAATTCCTCTTATTGAATCCCTCTTTCCCACTATATTCCTCTCTCCCTTCTTCTTACTCTGACTTCGCAATGTGCCTTCTCTTTTTAGTCTTTATTCCGTCTCTTGCATTCTGTCTCCTCTTAAAAACATCTCTGCTTTTATTCTCTCTTCGCCTTTTTATTCCTTCTCTCTAAAAATTAAATTTTTTTCTTTCTATATATTTATATTCTGCTCTCTCTCTCCTTCTCTCTCTCTGTCATACATATGACAAAAAAAATAAATAAAAAAAATGTCAAAGTATTCTCAAAGAGAAATAGACTAGATGCCAAGTACCCTATTAATCCATTTATATATGGTTATGAACCTGATGATTTCCACTTATATTACTTGCACAATAAATTATTTATTAGATTTTTTTTTATATAAGCAAGTTTTATGCAAAATGTTCAGAATGCATTTAATCATTGTAAACTGCACTCGGAGAGATTACAATCAGCCTTTGCTCACATTCATATTAAATGGATTTTATTGTGCAGCATGTTAGTCAACCGTGTCTTTAAACTCCCTGTATAAATAAATGTTACTTGAATCATGAACATGACGACTGAACAAAATACAGAATAAATGATTGCTAATGTCCTATAAAGGGCATTAGCAGTAGCTGGTAAAGATTCATTGGTGGTGGCTCGAGTATTAGAGGAAGTACATTGACTATGGCAGACTGGTACCACTTGTGTGATGGAGGAGAGCTAGCTATAGTTCTTATGATTCATTTTTTATTTTCATTTTGTTGACAAAGTCTTCAGGGACAAGCTAATAAATGTTCTTTAAAGTAAATATTTAATATACAGTCACAAATATGTTTGCCATGTAAAGCTTGGAAGATCATGTAACACAGAATGGCATACAAACCTGGCTGCCCATTACAATATCCAGAGAACTACATGACCTCTAAACATGGCCACCAACTACAACACACAGAGTACTGCTTGGCCTACAGAGATGGTCACCATCTACAACACCAAGAGTACTACATCGACTCCAAAGGTGGCTGTTGACTACAACACCCAGAGTACTGCTTGGCCTACAAAGATGGCCTCTGACTACAACTACCCAGAGTACTACTTGACCTACAAATATGGCCGCCATCCACAACACCCAAAGAACTACACGGACTCCAAAGCTGGCTGTTGACTAAAACACCCAGAGTACTACATGGCCTCAAAACATGGCCACCAACTACAACACCCAGAGTACTGCTTGGCCTACAGATATGGTCTCTGACTACAACACCCAGAGTACTACTTAACCTACAAACATGGCCACCAACTACAACACCCAGAGTACTTCATGACCAACAAACATGGCCACCAACTACAACACCCAGAGTATTACATGGGCTCCATACATGCTTGGCCTACAAAGATGGCCTCCTACTACAACACCCAGAGTACTACTTGACATACAAACATGGCTACCATCTACAATACCCAAAGTACTACACGGACTCCAAAGCTGGCTGTTAACTACAACACCCAGAGCACTACACGGCCTCCAAACATGGCCACCAACTACAACACCCAGAGTACTTCATGACCAACAAACATGGCCACCAACTACAACACCCAGAGTATTACATGGGCTCCATACATGCTTGGCCTACAAAGATGGCCTCCTACTACAACACCCAGAGTACTACTTGACATACAAACATGGCTACCATCTACAATACCCAAAGTACTACACGGACTCCAAAGCTGGCTGTTAACTACAACACCCAGAGCACTGCTTGGCCTACAAAGATGGCCTCCGACTACAACACCCAGAGTACTGCTTGACCTACAAACCTGACCACTCAATACATCATCCAGGCCACCATGTGGCCTACACACCTGACCACTCAATGCATCAATCAGGCCACTACATGGCCTACAAACCTGACCACAGACTACATCATCCAGGCCACTATGTGGCCCACAATCATAGCTGCCAACTACAACACCCAGAGTACTACATGGCTACAAACATGGCTGTTGACTATAACACCCACTGTACTACTAGTTTATATGGTACTTCCTTAATACCAATCCCTGTTTTAGATGTTACTACAAAATATAATCATAATATATTAGAACAAATATTAACCTACAGCTTGACTTGCAACTCTATAGCTGCTATAAATAGAAATCACATTCTGATCAGTTTATATATATATAAAATATATATATATATATATATATATATATATATATATATATATATATATATATATATATATATATATATGGAAAAGAGTTCACAGCACCATAAGCGAAGGTGATGGAGATGGGAAATTGAGGTGACCTGACCTCTGTTATGGAGAGATGCATCTAGAAATGACATATTTTCAGGTGAACTAAAGCTAAGACAGTTTGGTGTCTTATCTGTGGCCAGATTTGCGCTAGTACACACTTCAATTACCAACAGTGTATTCGGCATCGCTATGAATCCTGTTATTAGCCAAACAACACAGTGCTATATCCAGAGAGCTATGGAGCTAATGGGCTAAGAGTCCACAATGGCTTCACGCTGCAAATAGTTTTCCGCTCGATGGAAGATGATGATTGTCCTGAAAGGATGGCTGTTATTCTGACCATAACAGGAGAAATCATGGCTGGCATTGTGAGGCACTTTACAGATAAACAGATATATGTGTGTCTGTGTGTGTATGCTCTAGTATTGACTCAGTTTAGTTTTTTGTAAATAAGGTAATATGTCTGTCAGTCTGGCTGCATTGATTTTGTTTGTGTTTTAAACCAATTTCAGGACTTAGTATAAATGCTCCTTCCATAAAGATGTCAGATTCTCCAATCCAATTATTCAGAAGTTATTCATTTCCTATAATGCCAGCTTTGAGCATAGTGTTGGCTGCAAGGTTGTTAATAATACACACATTCTCGTCCATTATAGTTTCTACAGAAACAAGTTAATTGAGTATTAAACTCTCCCTAATCTGAGCCAAATAATAAATAACCAGATTAAAAACAGTGTTCTGTGTTCGTCATTGAGATGATGCCAGTTTTCTATGAGGAGATTTAGCATTTAATATTTATATAAGGACTTTCCGTTGTAAGTATTTTGTAAAATTCAGAGGTAAAGCTGTTATTTTGCAGTCTTCTGGACAGAGAGCTTTAAACTAGGGTGAAAATGGAGAAGCTGCTGTTTAGTGAGTGACTGTTTAGAGCTGCTATAATGTAAGTGATAAAAAAAACAAACTTGTTTTAAGGATGCCTCACTACATTAAAATGTAAGTATAAAAACACGAAGAATGACATGTCATTCAAAGTAAAGTAAATGAATAAATTGTTGAATAAATAAATAAATAAATAAATAAATAAAGATAGATAGATAGATAGATATGCTATTCTTGGAAACATCCCTATGTAGCTTATCCAAAAAAAAAAAAAAAACCAATATATGTGTATTTCTTCATATTTCAACACACATTTTGCTAAAAAAATATTTTCCTTCACAAATAGTGTGCAAGCATTTGAACAAGCAAGTGTGTGTGTATGTGTGTGTGTTCTTTTATTGCAAAATAGAGACTGCAAGCTGTCTCTTCTCTTAGTCCAGTGTCAGAGATTTGGAGAAAGAGAGAAAGCGAGAGAGAGAGAGACAGAACATGTTGCTGTCAAACGCTTCTGGAAGTCGTTAAAGTATTTAAAGCAGGAGAAGTAGCGGAACAGAAAAGCACTGCACCTTTTAAACACATCCATGCTGTACCACTGCGGTTGCCATAGAAACTGCTTTTAATGTGCTGAGATGTAGAAGTCTGTAAATGAGTGACAATCTGCACTGGGATTTTTTTTTCTTGGGTTTCATTAGCAATTTGCATTTTTTTTTTATCTTTATATCTGAAATAAACAAAGAGCTGTTAAGCAAGCAGGCAGTGAATGCAGGCTGGTAGAGAGTTGAGAACTTTACAAACACTATGAAGAAACTTGTCTTTATGATGAAGGATTTATGGCTGGAAATTGACATTTCATGCATTTTTCAAAGGCAGATTTCCCTGAAAAAAGGCAGTTAGGTTTTAAATGCTCTGTTGCTTCATCCGCTATGCAGCCGATATCCGATTCCTGTCCAATATGATGTGGATACACAATCCTGTTGTATCTTAAACCCCAGAGAAAACTTCTAAATGTGTCGTACGGTGTGAGTGAAAACTCAGCCATCATGAGCTTCAGCATGCTGTTAGATTTGAAGTTGGTAGGAAATCAACCACTCAAATACACTCACCAGCCACTTTATTAGGAACACCTATACACCTGCTCATTCATGCAATTATCAAATCAGTTAATCATGTCTTAGCAAAGCAACATATAAAATCACACCGATACAGACAGTAGTGAATTTGAATGTGGCATGTTTTTGGTGCCAAACCACCGTGTCAGTTTATTCCAAAACTTAAACCTCCTGATAATCTCCTGTAGGGTTGTACAGTCTAATCTGGTCTAATCTAGAGGTCCTGTGTGAGTGCAGGTTTTCTTTCCAATCAAGAAGGAGCCACACCTTGTTTAATAGCTGATTTTGGATTGCAGTAGACTTAAGAATGGCTTCTGCTTGATTGGAATGAAAACCTGTAGCCACACCAGCCCATGTCAGATAAGACTGGACATCCCTGGCTGTCAAAATGAGCTGCAGTTCTAAAACTTGTTGATGAGACTGGTCAAAGTAGAAAGGCCAGACTTCTTTGAGCTTCCTGAAAGGGAACTCTAAGTAAATAACCATTCTTTACAACCGAGGTGAGCAGAAAAGTATCTCAAAATGCACGGTAGATTGAACCTTGAGGCATATGGGCTAAATCAGTCTGCCATGATCATGTCAGGTCCCACTCCTGCCTTCAGAAAACAGGAATCTGAGGCTACAGTGGACACACGCTTGGAACTGGCCAGTTAGAAATTGGATAATGTCATAGAGTCTGATGACTTTCGATCTCTGCTGTGACATGTGGATGGTAGGGTGAGCTTACAAATCTGCAGAAAATATGTGAAATGGACATGAATTTCAAACAAAGGTTTCCAAAACCTTGTGGAACTCATGACCCAAAGAATTGAAGCTGTTCTAAGAGCAAATATATTTCCTAATCACTTCCTAATAAAGTGGCCTGTTAGAGTGTACCAGATACATTCAAATCAGTCGTGTGTGTCAGATTGGGAAGGACAGTGAGGAGTTATAAAGCTGGGGATTCATGTGAGCCTTTTTAAAAGAATTAGGTAAAAGTCTTCAAGGTCTGATTCTTTAAAAGAAGGAATTGGAGATGTTTATCCCTCTCAGAGTACAGATTGTAAACGAGGTCAAGGATTTGATTGACACCTTCTTTGAAAGGCTGAAAAAAAGTGCTTTTTTAAGAAAATAAAATCTGATTATTTACTAAAAAGTACAAAATTTATAAAGGCAGAATCAAACTACTGTATTATTTGAGAGAGAAGATAAAGAAATGGAATTTTAACTATGATTTGCACTCATGCCAGCTGGATAGTGGGTACAGTACAAAAGCATCTGGCCTTATCAAAACCCCTGCAGTGCTTATTGTAGAGACTGATAACATCATCTCCTGCTGGCATGCTGATATATATATATATTTTAAAGTAGAAAAGCTTAACAACGACGGCTACCATGTGGTCTTTATTGATCAGTCACTGGAAGTGACGATTGTGTTAAACAAATTGATGTTCCTCATGTTGAAAACTCATCATATTAAGCAAGACGTTTGCGACAATTTTTCCAAGGTTTTCTAGAAGCTTTTTGCAGAAACTGTATTATGTATTTATGAAGAACGGAACCCAGTTTAATTGCACAGTTTTATACCAAGTAGACACGAAGCACACAGCAGTTGTTTCATTAAAACCAATTAGGAAACAAATGGCATATTAGTCTCATTAATTCCCTACACAGTTTACTTGCTTTGACATGAAAAAATTTATTTATTTATTTATTATTTATTAATACATTTATTGAACTTTCTTGGAGCTTTTCTTTAATTCCAAGCTTTCTGCCAGTTCTGGAAATAACATTGCTTCACAAGATTATGACAACCTGTATTTTATTTCTAATATTCCATAAATTATATACAATCTGTATATTATATAGGAACATCATGTTATGGATTTGCTGTAATAATATTAATATTATTAAACTATTGTAATGCTATTTATTAAATATATAATTTTTGGTATAATTTCAAGTGACTGCATCCTTCGTACAATCAACAGTCTAATCATCTTTTATAAAAGATCACTGCATTATTTAGTCATCATCATCATTAAGACTCTCGTCTTGTTTGCTATTACTAAACTCATCAGTTATCCTCGAGGAACTGTTTAAATCTGAGGTGCAAAAACACTTAAAATGTTTTCTATCGCAAAATTTGTGTTGATCTAAATGTGATTAGCTAATGATTAATAATTATGAAACATAATGAAATTCAGTCAAACGCCTGCAGCTTACCGTGTCTAAGTTGATGCATGCAATTTTGGTAGCATCATCCATGAACAAAATGTGAATGAGCAAGCCTAACAAAGTAGACATTCACATTAAATAAACTGATTTACATATAAAATGTATAAATATTTTGACCCTATACTAAATGTCTATACTAAATTGAAAATACTTTGTTCAGGAAATGAAGCAATTTGTGGATTTAATTTTAAAAGACTGAACTATGTGTATTAAATATACTGCATAGCATTTAAGGGTTAAGAATATTAGCTAAAAACTAAGGTTCAACGGTAAGAAATATTGCACTCACTTCACCAACCTACTTTAACTCCTGCATAAGTATATCATAATCTAAAAATTATATTATCAGAGCCTTCTTTTATCACAAGTGGTATGTATTGGGATTTCTTACATCCAAAATGCTGCACAGTCTGCTGTCTTGTTTTATTATTTATTTTATTTTTCAAAATCTTTCTGAATGCTTGAAATTTCATTGAGTTCAATGGGCACAGTCTAAAGAGTTACAAGTTACATCCACTTACAAGCCCAAATAGGAATTTGGAGGAATTTCCAACCAGCATCTAGAATCACCACCAAGCACCAAAATTCACTATCCAACACCAGCTTCCCTCAAAATAAATCGAGTATTCACTATCCAACACCAGCTTCCCTCAAAATAAATCGAGTATTCACTATCCAACACCAGCTTCCTCACTAAAACTTTTCAGATTTGGATTAGTTTATCATGGGGATCCATAGCAGTCCCCTAGGTCGCAGGCTGTCCACACAGACCTAGCCCCAGCAGCAAGCGATGAGACTCTAACCAGGGTAGAGTGTCTAGATGGATCAGGCAGATCCGGAAAGAAGAAGTGGTCATCTCTAACTCTCTAACTCTCTCTCTATCTCTCTCTCTCTCTCTCTCTCTCTCTCTCACTCACTCACTCACACACACACACACACACGAGTTTTGCACATTCTATTTTGTTTTGTTGCACATATTTTTTCGGCGCTATGTGTCCTATACTGTCTTGTGTTGTTTTTGTACTTTCTGTTTCTGCACTGTCTTCTGTCTTGCATTGTTTGCACCTGGTTGCACTTTATGTAGCTAGGACAAACTTCCTGTCGCTAGCTCTGTGTTGTTGTTTCTGTTTTGTAATTAAATGTGGAATGTTGGCTATGTAGCACCAGGTTCCTGGAGAAATGTTTCATTTCACTATGTACTGCGTCAGCTATATGTGGTTGAAATGAAAATAAAAGCTTCTTGACTTCACTTGGTCATGCTGGGAACTCAGAACACTGGGAGCTCGGGAGTGGGATGTATAGCTCGACAGAGAGAGAGAAAAAGATATTAAGTTTGCTTGTTATCATGTGATGTTTAAAGACAATGTAGATTATGTGCAAAGTGCAGGCAGGGACTCCGGCTAGACTAGCTATGACAGCATAACTAAAAGAGCCAGAAGGTGACACACATAAAGGCTTCCCAGGACGTAAAGAGACATTTGTAATTATTATTTTTATTTATTTTAAATGTATTTATTTACAAGAGCAGTGAGCTTCTAGTAGCTATTGTTTTCTTTGAACCCATCAAAGGGTCACATCAGTTTTGTCAGTGCCTGAACAATCATTTTGTCAGACACAAAATGGTATAAAGATAAGCCAAGTCTCCAGCCCCTGACCTCAAGCCAAAATACAGGAAATTCAGATTCCCACAGATACTCCAGCAGCACCTGGACCTGCTCAAAAAACTTCTGGCAAAGGAGATGATCCCAACCTTCTGTTTGAACATAAAGCTAAGTCCCAGCAGAACACAGCAGTTTTCAAGAGAACAAAACTAGGAAAGGAGAACCATCTGCCAGTGTAGAGTGTTCACACTCTGCCCAAATATTTGAGTCTATTCTCAAAACTGATCGCTGGCTCGCTTAGCGGAGGGGCTTGTAATCCCAAGTTTACAAAATGGACACTAGACAAATATGAAGAACAATTTTTGTTGTCCAGAATGTGCAGATTCCAATTCTTACACTACCACAGCCATCTGTGGCCTTGAGACTAAGAGTGCAAAAGTGGCCATGCTCTTTGGTTTTGTTTTGAGAGGGATCACTTACACTTGCTCTCCTGTCAATCACAGCAACACTAAGCAATCGTGGGTGTCTGTGTGCTCATGTATGCCAAAGAGGACAGTTAATGCTTTCGGCCCAGTATGTTTCACTGACAGTTGAAATTCACAGCAGCAGTTCGTAAAGATGTGCTTGGCTGGCTTCACATGTCTCAGAGGAAGCATGTGCTAACCTTGACCCTCCTTGGCTCCTTGGCTGGTAGTTATTGTACCTTTCAGATCTCTATTCACCACTGGTAGTTGTGTTGGTAGTTGAGTCACACAGTCATAGAAGTGATTTTTTTTTTCTCCTGTGCTTTTTGACACTCTTTAAACACCTTGTCGTTGTACAGTATCACGACTCGTGTTCATTTTTTCCTAACTCCTTATGCTGAGTTTCTCACTATAGGACTGCTGCTCAATGTGCATTTTTAGTTGCTGGACATGTTCTCAAGTGATATAAACAGGTTTAAAACTTTTACATTAAAAAATTTACATGTCAAAACCATGTCAATGATGTTGCTGTAGTAAGAATATTCCACCACCTACACAACATCTGGTTTAAAACCGGGGTGCTCCTGTTGTGGTTGCTTTACATTAATGGATGTGAACAGATTATGACACCTAGCCACAGCATGACTGCAGTCTGGGATGATGCCTACAAAGTGAACTATATGATGCATGTACCTGATAAATATGCCATACTACTGGGATTAGGATTGAGAGAGCTTGAGGTGCATGGAATATTTATGTACATTAATGTAATCTAGTGTGTCCTTGTCATTTGTATGCACACTGCTAATGCTAAGATAGGATTGCTTTTTTTGTCTCTGGTAGCTGCGGCTAAATGCCCGAAAGGTCATGTGTTCAAATCCCAGCACTGCCAAGCTGCCACTTTTGGGCCCTTGAGGTCCTTAATCCACAACTGCTCAGTTGTATAAATGAGATAAATGTAAGCCACCTTGGAGGAGGGTGTCTACCAAATACTGTAATTGTATCTGTTTTTAACTTGTCCTGGAGGCCATACCAGAGTACCAGCAGAATTGCAGACCAATGAAGGGGGTTGTTGCCCCTTCACAGGGTCCTCATTAGGTTTGTACGGTTGGTTTTTCCAATGTCTATTTGGGTTTCCTTCTCCTACCATGTTTTTAGAAGGTGCTGGAAACCCATATTGGCTAAATGAATCAGTGTGACCTACTATAGGCATATGCTCACCATACGCCTACTCACCATATTCATACTATTAGAGCTACTACCCCAGTGGACTTATTTCCGAGTTTTCTGGCTTCTACCGTGGATTTACTGGTGATTTTAATCAAAGAGGCACGTAACAAAGTGAAGTCCCGCAGAAGAGGGAAACGCTCAGGTGTGCTCGTGCGGCTCTGCCGGCGCGGATTACGCACAGCACTCCCTGGGATATTCCTCTCTAATGTGCGCTCACTTTGCAACAAAATGGACGAGCTGACCCTGCAGATGAACAAAAACAAAGACTTTCCTACGTCTTGTGTTTTGTGCTTCACGGAAACGTGGCTGTGTGATCTTATACCGGACTCTGCGCTACAGCTGGGCGGATTTAATCTTTATAGAGCAGATAGACACACAGAGCTCTCTAGGCAAAAACAAAAGGTGGTGGAATCTGTTTTTATATTAACAACAGCTGGTGTAACGATGTGAAAGTACTGTCTCAACTCTGTTCCCCAGACCTGGAGGCCTTCATCATTAACTGCAAGCCCTTTTACTCGCCCCGTGAGTTCTCCTCATTCTTTCTCGTCGGTGTTTACATCCTGCCGCAAGGTAATGTGCGCGAAGCGCAGTGCACGCAGGCTGACGAGATACAGAGTGTGGAACGGACAAACCCAGATGCCTTGGTTATTGTCCTAGGATACTTTAATAAAGGTAATCTCTCACACGAACTGCCAAAATACAAACAGTTTATTAAGTGCCCGACCAGAGAGGGGAACGTACTGGACCATTGCTATACCACCATCAGCGGTGTTTATCGCGCTGTCCCTCGTGCCGCACTAGGCCAGTCTGACCACATCATGGTGCATTTGATTCCTGCATACAGGCAGAAATTAAAACTCTGCAAACCTGTTGTGAGAACATCAAAGAAGTGGACCAGTGAGGCTGTGGCGGAACTTCAGGGGTGTTTGGACTGTACAGACTAGGATGTTTTTAGGTCTACCACCAACAGTCTGGATGAGTACACAGACACTGTGTCGTCCTACATTTACTTCTGTGAGGACAGCATCATTCCAACATGCACCAGGGTGAGTTATAACAATGACAAACCCTGGTTCACAGCCAAACTCAGACGGCTCAGGTCAGAGAAAGAGGCCGCATTCAGAAGTGGGGACAAAGGAAAATACAAGGAGGATAAGTACAGATTTAGCGAGGAGGTGAGAAGAGCTAAAACAGAGCATGGTGAGAGAATGAAACAGCAATTCCAAACCAACGACTCTGCCTCTGTCTGGAAAGGGCTTAAAGCGATCACCAGCCTAGAACCCCCCACTCTGTGAACGACCTGCGACTGGCCAACAGCCTGAATGAGTACTACTGCCGCTTTGAAAGACAATGGAACAGTCCTGACCCCCCATCCACCCTCCACCAGCTATTGATCAGCAGTAGCTCCTCCTCCTACACTTTCATACCTGTATCACCCACACAGCTCCACACCTTAGCAACACCCCACCCCTCACACCTCTCACCATCAAAGAGGAAGAGGTGAATAAACTGTTTAAACATCTGAACACCCGCAAAGCTACAGGCCCGGACTGCGTCTCCCCCTCCCTCCTGAAGCACTGTGCCAATCAGCTGTCCCCAGTGTTCACAGGCATTTTTAATACCTCACTGGAGACCTGCCATGTGCCAGCCTGCTTCAAGACCTCAGCCATTGTCCCAGTCCCCAAAAAGACAAAGATCACAGGAATTAATGACTACAGACCCAACAACATGAGGTGCTCAAAAGACTTCATGTCCACAGAAGTCAGGGCGACTTCTGTGGACATGAAGTCTTTTGAGCACCTCATGTTGTCCTACCTCAAGGACATTACAGACCCTCTCCTGGATCACAAACGTACAGTTTGCCTACAGAGCCAACAGATCTGTAGATGATGCTGTGAACATGGCCCTCCACTTCATCCTTCAGCATCTGAATTCCCCAGGATCCTATGCCAGGATACGGTTTGTGGACTTTAGTTCTGCTTTTAATACAATCGTCCCAGCTCAGCTCAGAGACAAGCTCTTCCAGCTGAATGTGCCTGACTCCATGTGCAGTTGGATCACGGACTTCCTGACAGACAGACGGCAGTTCGTGAGGCTGGGAACGCATGTCTCTGACCTCCAGCACATCAGCACTGGATCTCCCCAAGGCTGTGTCCTTTCTCCTCTGCTATTCTCCCTTTATACCAACGGCTGCACATCTGGTCACCAGTCTGTCAAACTCCTGAAGTTTGCTGATGACACCACCCTCATCGGCCTCATCTCTGATGGGGACGAGTCGGCCTACAGGGGTGAGATGGATCGTCTGGTGTCATGGTGCAGCATGAAAAACCTGGAGCTCAACTCCCTAAAGACAGTGGAGATGATAGTGGACTTCAGGAAGGACCCAGCCCCCCTCCCCCCTGTCATCCTCTGTGACTCTCCGGTGACATCTGTTGAGTCCTTCCGTTTCCTGGGCACCACCATCGCCAAGGAGCTCAAGTGGGAGCAGAACATCAGGTCTCTCACCAAGAAGGTTCAGCAGAGGATGTATTTCCTGCAGCAGCTGAAGAAGTTTCTCCTCCCTGTGAAGATGCTGGTTAACTTCTACACTGCCATCATTGAATCTATCCTCACATCCTCCATCACAGTCTGGTTTGCTGTAGCTACAGCCAGGGACAAGGCCAAACTGCAGTGTCATCCACTCAGCTGAGAAGGTGATTGGCTACAGTCTCCCATCTCTCCAAGAGCTGTACATCTCCAGGTCCCGGAGACGTGCAGCCAAGATCGCGGCCGACCCCTCTCATCCTGGAAATGAACTCTTTCGGTCCCTCCCCTCTGGAAAGAGGACCTCACGCCACAAGAACAGTTTCTTCCCCACTGCAGTCAGCCTGCTGAACAGTGCCCCACTTACCCCCAGATGACCCCCCCCCCCAAGAACTTACAGACAACCATGACATTTTCACATTCTAAATTACACTACATCTTCTGCAAACTCACACTTCTGTATACAATATTTATTTCATTCTCGATTGTACATACTGGATATACATATTTGGACAGTCACTTTCACTCAAACTTTACATTCTAAATTGCTTTTCTTTTCACACACATTTAAACTTCTGTGTACATATTTATTATCATTCTCGATTGTGTACATACTTTATCTGTATATATGTTTGGACAGTCTCCTTCAATTTCAGTTACACTTTTACATTGTAAATTGCAACACGTAAGTCACTTGCTGTTAACAGCTTTATTTAATTTATTATAGTTTATTTTATTATTTTAAAATTTTATCTGTGTATATGTTTGCACCTGACACCAAGACAAATTCCTAGTACTGTAAAGTGCTCTTCGCGAACCCTTTGCTGTACCTGGCAATAAAAACTTTTCTGATTCTGACTATTTTCACCTGGGTCCAAGTGTTCCTGGGACAAACTCCAAATCCACTGGCACCCTGACCAGGACAAAGTAGCAACTCATGAGTGAGGGAATGAATCATGACAACCAGACCAACTTGGGTGATGACAGGAGTGTCAAAGCCAAAACTCTGATGAATTAAACTAGATCTGATTTCCAAATCTTGCGATTTTTCCAGATTGTCAGTTATCATTGCTGCAGTACACCTCAACTAACCATTCTTTATAGTTTAGCACATGGCACTGCAAATGTCTAAACATTTTCTTTTCAATTTAATGTCCAACGTTCATCCAGTAAATAATTAAATGTTCTTTTTTTAAGTGATTACCAGAATGTTTTCATAAAATTATAATCCATTACTTTCTAATTAGTGCAGTTGAAATAGTGAAACATCTGAACATCTGCAGCTGATAAAGCCATTTTTAAAAAGCAGCCGTGTGTGTGTGTGTGTGTGTGTGTGTGTGTGTGTGTGTGTATACGATGCCTTTGGGATTCTCATTAACATGACTGAGAGAGAGTCCCCTATTCCTCATTGCATTTCTGTGTGTGTACCGGGGAGCAGTCGCAGGGCAGATGTGATGACGTGTCTCAGGAGAGAGACTGCAGAACCGTGCACATGCTGCTTGCTCACTTTGTCTCCTCTCTGATTAAATCTAAATTTAATTCAGACTCGCTCACATAACATAAGATAACAGAAATGACAGTTTTATCAGACAAAGCCAGGTTGCCTCTCCTGTCTAAAACACAGCTGTACTTCAACAGACGCATGTACACATGCTCACACCGAAACATCACCGTTTTTATGGACTTTGCTTTTAACTGATCCAATATCCTAGTCATGATAATGATTTGAAGTCAGGTATATGTGTTTTGGGCCATGTCATATCACGCTGTCATGGATTACTGTCTTATAACATGCCCACATGTGCTTTATTCCATTCTTAAACTAAGTTTGAAGATAAACTTAATTTCCACTGTCCATCTTTCTCCAGATGTTTAATAATGTTCTTCTTTATTTTATTATTGGAGCTGTCTGTGCTAAGGAAATAGTATTTCATTCATGATTTAATTTGTGTTTTAAGTACACAAACATTAAGTTTGGCTCACAGTCAGTCCAGATTTCATTTACACTGAACAGGAACAGCAGGAAGTATCATTAAGAAGCAGTTTCCTGTGGTTTTAATCACATTTGCTTTTTAATATTTGCTTTCTGTTAATATGCGAGAGGTGATATTGACTCATGGTTGTTATTAATATATTAGTTTATTATATCTTGCCTAAAGTACCACCCTTAGGGACAATTTGACTCAAAATAGAAGTGAACAGTGAGGTTCTGGAAATTAAAATGGATGGAACAGGTTTGCTGCTAGTATTCAGGACTCCCAATATGTTTTATAATCTAACTCAGCTAAATTCAAAGATACTAGATGTACAATGTATCTGAATGTTAAGTGTACCACCGGAGAGACGTGGTACATTTCATTGTTTATTTAATTATTTAAACAAATGACCTCTGGCCCAGTACCAATCCAAGGTAGGGTATCTAGACATATCTAATCATTATTTAGCCAAATTCCGCATGAAATGCTGAGTCTGTTTAAGTTCAGGTGGTATGGTGTATCTCGAACACTTCTGACCACTGGGAAAATCAGTCAAGCCTTGACACACTCCCTGCCCTGTTACAAAAGGGAAATACGTCAACAAACGGAATCAAATCTTAGCTCTCAAGCCATTATTTGATGGGCACTTTAAGTCATGAAAGCCTATTTGTTTTGATCCTCTTATAGCTAGACCTGTGTGAGGTCCCACTTGCACTTTGAACACTATAATGTATACCTAATAATCTCTCTCTATCTCTATCTCTCTCTCTCTCAGCTGGATGTGTACTCCCACTGACTGATGTGATCCCAGTGGCTGATCCTGACACATTTCTACCACAGCTTCTTCCTGTGCAATTGGTGTGACTGCACCAGGTCCTGCCCTCTAGGTGAGGAGAAATATTTACAATAATAACAGTGAATGAACAAACGAAGGAAACATACTCTATGAGTTCAATGGTTTAGTTGCTTTTACGAAGTAACACTCAATTATAAAACATGATCTAAGCTACATAAAGCATACACATTTTATTTTCACCACAACTTTCCTTATTCCTTTAAAATGGTGACAAGCATGATAGTAAGTGTCTTAAGCTGAAATAAGGAGAAAGAAATAAGGCATCTTTAGAAAGCTCGCTGGATCGATTTATAAGACAACGTGTGAAAACATGAAGTGAAGAGTGCAAAAACAAAACGGTATGAAGAGCAGAAAAAGGTGGAGGAGGAGGAGGAAGAGGAACATGTAGGCTTAGCTGAGATTTTGTTCCTCCTGATATGCAAAGATGTCTGTGGTAAGACCTGGAATTTGGTTTTGTGTATTGGAATTCTATTAATGTGTATTTGAGTAGTAAATATCATGTACAAGATTTGATATTAAGATGACAGAAATGAATAAGGCCACACCCCATGCTTCACTCACCCCTGGCTGCTTCTACTACTACATCTTACCCACAGAATCTGCCTGCTTCATCCAGCTTATAACATTATGCTGCACTGGATGGTCCTGTATAAATAACCAAAAAGCATTTGATGCCTACGACTCACTTTTCCTCAGTGAATACCCAAGAGCTGCTGTTTATAATAATCATAATCACCTCTACACTAAGGGGGGCATGGTGGCTTAGTGGTTAGCACGTTTGCCTCACACCTCCGCCGTGTGTGTGGAGTTTGCATGTTCTCCCCGTGCCTCGGGGGTTTACTCCGGTTTCCTCCCCCAGTCCAAAGACATGCATTGTAGGTTGATTGGCATCTCTAAATTGGGTTGGCACTCCGTCCAGGGTGTATCCTGCCTTGATGCCCAATGATGCCTGAGATAGGCACAGGCTCCCCGTGACCCGAGTGTATAAGTGGTAGACAATGAATGAATGAACCTCTACACTATCCTTCATTATCCAATCACTCATTAAGTGACGAGATGCGTTCTCTTTTGAGTTTCTTCACATCACCTCAGTGTTTTTCTTTCCCTCCATCACTTCTAGCCTGTTGGTTACACATCTAAATGTACCTCTGGATTTTCTTTAAAGCCAGTTCGTGACCATGTCTATTTTTAAAAGCGCAATACAAATAACACCGAACTGAACTGAAAAATGTAATGTGTAATGTTTGCAGAGAATTTGATTAGCTCATAGCAATATGAGTGGCGAGGTTACACAACAGCACCAACTCCTTCCATCTTTCAGTTGTGTTTAATATACTTGCAGAAAAAAAAGGGTCAGTGGATGAGTACCACCAAGTGTACACCTCTTCAACGTATGGTATTTTTCACCTGTGATCATATATGGAGTGTACATTTAAAACTCCCTCACAGTACAACAGTACATCATTAAGCTTTAATTATACACTTTAACAGAGTTTTTAAAAGTAGATAAAATGTACTTCCTCAGGTAAAAGATACAAGATATATCCTTAAATGTACTTTGTACAGTTTAGTGCTTTTTTTTGCCCTTAAGAGTGCTATTTATTACGTCAATTGCGCTCGATTTAGAGTGCTGTCCAAATAATCAGTGGAAAAATGATATTGCCTGTCGAGTTCAATATACTATTACTGATAGTACAAATGATTCACGCTATCATTGATTTCACTGCGTAAACTGCTGTTTATTGACCATTAAACCCAACAGGTGCTTGTCAGTAGTGCTTTTAATAGAGTACATTTGTGGTGACAGTTTGTTTAATAATTCTGTCCACTTTCTCTTGTTCTATCTAGTGCTCTATTCAAGAATATATAAGAATATTCAAGTCTATAATATAATAAACGATGAACCGAATGAGTGGGGGAGATTCAGATGACATTAACTCTAATCCTAAAAGCAGACCAGTCAATCAGAGGAACCGCTAACTGTAACCATGACAAAGGGATTGAACAGTAATTGCCCACTTTTTTCTGTTAATCTTCAGGGTGAAAATGTGGCACTATAATTAAGCAATATCTCACAAGCTGGAATGCTATTACACCAAATATCAGCACACAGGTAATTACAGCCATGCCGAGATTCAGTATAAAAGCACGGTCATGTGTTTGATCATGCTTTTGTACAACTGTTCTATTAAAATGAAAGTAATAACAAGAAAATAACATTTCAGGCATGATGTTTGTTTGTTCTGAAAAAAGCCAAAGATGGACGAAGAAGTGTGTGCTGTAATGGTTTCAATTTAACAAACTATTACTAGAATTGGAAACTGTCAGATGTCTAAGGCCTGTTATACTGTTATATCAGCATCACTGGAACACCGCTCTGATCAAACTAGTGGACCCTGAACTAAACTAGGTGGCTAGCAAAAACAAAACAATAACATAAGGTGTAAAAACACAGATTAGGTCATTTTGAGTGCCACTGATTTTCAGGATCTCTAGTAAACTGTCTTGTTAAAAAAAGGTTTGTAAGGTTACATAGATTTTTTCCTATTTCCCATTTGTTTTGTTTTACTTTGAAAGTTTCACATAACTTTTAATGTCATAGTTAATTTTTGTAGATGGATGAATAGCTGTATGGGTGGAGGAATGGATGGACAGATTGATTGATGGATGGACGGACGGATGGGAAGATGAAAGGATGGCTGGATGGTTAGAAAGATGGAGGGATGGATAGATTGATGGAAAGATTAATGGATGAATGGTGTGGATGGATGGATAGAGATGTATGGATGAAAAGATGGATGGATTAATCACTTTATTAATCCCATGCTTGATATAAGAAATAATCAAATAAGAATAATATAAAAAATAAATTCTGTACGTTGCAATCCAATTGAAATATTAATTTACATGCGAATTACAGTCAGTATATTCTCTGTCCTTCACTGATCAGCTCTTTCCAGCTGTCACGTCCAGCTCAGCCCCAACCCTGTGCGGGGCTCAATCCCGGACCTCCGTGGTGCTGCGTGCACCGGCACGCCATGGAAAGTAGACCCATATGCAGGATTCAGCGAAGCACTGCTTTATTCACATAAACACAATACAGGGGAAGACTAACATAACTCCAGACACCGTGGTTACACAAAACAGAACCAAAACATAACTTACATAAACATCCCATAACCTGCCATAACACCCACGGGACAGTTAGACGCTACACACTAAACATTGACAAACAAAGACATGCACACCAGGATCCCTCTTTATAGGGTAACACATTATGGTAATTAGGGACAGGTGACACAATCAGGATAGAGAACAATAGGCAGGAAAACACAGACACTAGCAGCTACTCCTGACACCAGCCAATGCCATGTTTAAGATGTAAAGCATAAGAGATACATGAACATACGCACCACTGCACTGAACGTGTTCAAGGTATTTTTGAATTCTGGTTGAGAAAATTGCCAAATTCAAGCCTTTACATGGCAATTTTTTTCCTATTTTGAGGATGAGTTCAGAACTCCACCACCCTTTAATCAGAATTTCATTCAGAATCAAATTGAAGCCATCAATACGATCACTTATAGACTATTTAATGCCATGTAAACCTGTGTGAGTTTAGCTCAGCTGAGTCGTATCAGATGTGCTAAATTTCTGGCTACATTCACATTACCTGCTTGTATGGTCACAAATTCAGACCTGAGCCACTGTGTATCCAATCCCAGATCAGATACATCTGTAGATATATGAGAACCATCTGATCAGAATTCTTGTGGCTTTTTACTATTCATGTCACTACTGTCATCATTATCCAGTGCCAGGAACATGGCAAAATGGAGCAACAACAAAAAAATCCACACCAGTGATTATATATTACAAGCTTGGGGTTTCAAAGAAAGAGTAAGATTGGAAACAATTCCCCAAGATATCAGTGCATTAACCTTAACTCTTTTTACCAGTACTCCTGTTCTCTAAAATCGACCTATCAGACATTTTCAGTCAGTATAAACAAATGAATTATTTCATCACTGCAAGTTTTTTTTTTATTTTTTATAAAGTGAGTCAGGACTCATGTGTTTTTCCCTCTGTTGGATAACCTTACACAGAATTTTAGTGGTTGAAGATAACACCTTCAGAATTTAGAATGAACAAGCACTTGGGACATCTCAGAGAGCAGAAATGGGTTTGATATGAACATTTACTTTGAAGATATAAACATTTGTATAGTGGATAGTATGTATGTATAGATAGATAGATAGATAGATAGATAGATAGATAGATAGATAGATAGATAGATAAAAAGTAGGTGTGATCTATGAATTAACAATATGTACATTATAATTATATTAGATGTAGCAGAATGTACAGGGTGAAGCAGAACTGCAAGGTGGTGAGTGTAGTGAGACATGAGTGTCCTAGCGGTGTAGTGTAGAGTTCAGAAGATTTATGGTTGTGGGGAAAAAACTGGCCCTGAACCTGCTGGTTCTGGTGCGGATGGACCTGTATCTTCTCCTGGACGGAAGGAGGTTAAACAGTTTGTGACTAGGGTGGGAGGAGTCCTTGATAATCTTGTGTGCTGCTATACCACACTGTGATGGAGCTCGTCAAGATGCTCTCATAATTCAGCGGTAAAAGTTGGACAGGATCTTGGGGGAGAGATGAACTTTTTTTTAATCTTCTCAGGAAGTAAAGACGCTGTTGCGCCTTCCTAACCAGAGTTGAGGTGTTCTGATGCCAAGACAGATCCTCAGAGATGTGGATGCCCAGGAACTTAAAACTGGAGACACGCTCTACTTCAGACCTGTTGATGTAGATAGGGGAGTGTTTACTGCTGCTGGATTTCCGGAGGTCCACAATGAGCTCTGACAAAAACATTCAATGCTGAATATGAACACAACAAAACAGGCACAAATTCCCTTTCTTGTCCTCATTACACATACTGAGCTGCCTCATACGTGATCCGTCGTCTATACAATCAGACCCGGTCTGAGCAAAAAGATATAGAAATTGTCCCTTGTAATATGAATGTTCCGAAAGCTTTGTAGTAATATGACCTGCATCAACAGGCACATGCTACAGATGCATTTGTGATAGATTCTCAGCATGGGCCTCGCTGCAGGGAAAACACATTGCTGTCCTTGACATGCCTGTGGGCCTCCACTGTGATGAGTCGATACTATCTGCGCTCTGTCCTCAGGCCATGTCCATGTATTTAATTGAAACAGCCTTGGCCAATCCACGCAATCACAATCACAATCTCTCTCTCTCACACACATACACACACACACACACACACACACACACAAATACACTCTCATGTGCACACACTACATATCTATCTATCAGAAGAGGATGGTAGGAGGAGGCACTCTCCCTCACCCTCTAATTTCAAGATTAGAAGCGCCAATTGGTGCTTCGAGGACTGAAGAAAATAGAAGAAAGAGAGAGAGAGAGGAAGAGAGAGAGAGAGAGAGAGAGAGAGAGGAAGGAAACAAAGGATACCATCTGAGAAGCGACCTATTAGCACTGAGTGCGCATGTCTGTTTTTCTCGCCAGTCCACATAAAAAAAGAGGTTGTCATGGCAACTATTTCCGTTTTAAAATAAATAAATTTTTTATAAAAATCAAGGATGAGGAAACAGCCATGGGTTTCTATGACAATTGATGGAATTCACTGGAATGCCAGTTGTTCTGTGTTTAGAGAATGTTAGTAAATGCTTCCAGTAAATTTAACACTCGACATACGGAAATGCATGGACTCTAGACGTTTAGCATATTTTATGTCAACATTGTGTGTCAGGTGTGAAATGCTGCAGTGAGGAAAAACACAAGGAAGAAATTTGATACAAGACTGTTATGGTTTTAGGTCATTTGTCGAAACTTATTTACAACACGGATGAAATTTTTTTTCTTTACTTTTTGGTGAAAGAAAGAAAGAAAGAAGGTGAAAGAAAATTAGAGCTGTTAAATATTACAGAGCAATATTAGATTCATTCATTGTCTACCGCTTATCCGATCTACACTCGGGTCACGGGGAGCCTGTGCCTATCTCAGGCGTCATTGGGCATCAAGGCAGGATACACCCTGGACGGAGTGCCAACCCATCACAGGGCACACACACACTCATATTCACTCACTACAGACAATTTAGAGACGCCAATCAACCTACCATGCATGTCTTTGGACCGGGGGAGGAAACCAGAGCACCCGGAGAAAACCCCCGAGGCACAGGGAGAACATGCAAACTCCACACACACGGCGGAGGCGGGAATCGAACCCCCAACCCTGGAGGTGTGAGGCAAACATGCTAACCACTAAGCCACCGTAAAGTAAGCCACCGTGAAGATTATTTCAGCAATATTGCAGAAATGTTATTTGCAACGTCTCCTCTCTATAGTGATGTGATGATGTAACGTCGCCTCTCTATAGTGATGTGATGATGTAACGTCGCCTCTCTATAGTGATGTGATGATGTAACGTCGCCTCTCTATAGTGATGTGATGGTGTAACGTCGCCTCTCTATAGTGATGTGATGATGTAACGTCGCCTCTCTATAGTGATGTGATGATGTAACGTCGCCTCTCTATAGTGATGTGATGATGTAACGTCGCCTCTCTATAGTGATGTGATGGTGTAACGTCGCCTCTCTATAGTGATGTGATGGTGTAACGTCGCCTCTCTATAGTGATGTGATGGTGTAACGTCGCCTCTCTATAGTGATGTGATGGTGTAACGTCGCCTCTCTATAGTGATGTGATGGTGTAACGTCGCCTCTCTATAGTGATGTGGTGATGTAACGTCGCCTCTCTATAGTGATGTGGTGATGTAACGTCGCCTCTCTATAGTGATGTGGTGATGTAACGTCGCCTCTCTATAGTGATGTGGTGATGTAACGTCGCCTCTCTATAGTGATGTGGTGATGTAACGTCGCCTCTCTATAGTGATGTGATGGTGTAACGTCGCCTCTCTATAGTGATGTGATAAATGTGTTTTGTTCGGTAATCCCAGAAGACAATGAGGCAACAGGAAGCTAAAAACACTCTCTGAACAAACAGCCAATCAGCAAACCCACTTGTAAGTACCACCCTCAAATGGTGTTCACTGTCACTGCTACAAGCTGACAAACGTCAATGTTGTTGGAAACACCACAAAAACTGACACACAAACACACACACACTTAATTTGAGATTCTGCAAGGCACTGTGCCAACCACCATTTGGCCTGCCATGAAATGCATTTCTACATTCAGAGCACCCTATCAGCACAGACACACAAACAAAAAAACGCATTGACGACTCATCAAATCATAACAACTGGGTAGCATCAGAAAGCGAATGCCACAATAGCTGAATTAAACAGTGTCAAGTCACGTCGCATCGCAGCGATACGACCTCAGCCGGGGCTCATCTGCTCCTTTCAGATGGTGAGGAACAACATATAATTTGTGCATCAGACAAAGCAGACAGGCTTTTATCAACAGTGTGAGACATCCTGACACAGCAGACGGTGATGGGGCGAGTCGGGAAGGTTATGTGGCTTCTCTGCAATTAATGCTGTTTGGTTGCATTAGAGCCGTGGAGTGGACGGAGCTGAAAACGACTTGCCGTGAGCACCGGAGGTGAGGGACGTTGAAGGAAAAGGAAGGAGACTGAGAGGATAGAAGATACAGAAAGAGAATAATGTGTCCTTCTCAGTAGGGTATCTGCATTCTCTGATAAAATGCGAGCGCTAGAAAGAAAGAAAGTACTGGCTTGAAGCTATAAGCAAAAATAAAGAAAAGATCAACAAGCAGAAAAGATGGTTTAGATTTTGTCCCAAAATTAAAAACAAAATTCAAAACTCCTTGATACGACTCAAGGGATCTCTGGATGGTTAACACAAGACACTACGAGAAGGTGTCATGAGTATGGAGGTAAAAAACAGACGTAAAAATGATTCATTAGAAAGGCATGAGAAATGTGAGCCAGAGTCTGTGGAAGAATAGCACAGCTAGACTTTATCTTAGCAAGCCAGAAGTGTATAGAGGTGAAAATAGGAAAAAAGTAAAAAAAAAAAAAAAAAAAGAAAAAGATATAAATATCTTAAAGGGGATGCAGTAAGAGATTTTACTTCTACTAAGCTTTGATTGCGACTAGCTTAAACTGTGCTTTTGGGGATTTTTAGATAAGATAAGCCCCACCCTTTGGGACATCCCATGTCATGAAAACTGAACAAAGCCATACAAATATTGCAACAACAATAAACATCTTTTACAATGCAGTCATTACTGTAGCTTATTTCAATGTACACCGATCAACCATAACATTCTGAGCAGTGAGAGGTGAAGTGAATAACACTGATGATCTCATCATGGCACCTGTTAGTGGGTGGGATATATTCGGCAGAAAGTGAACATTTTGTCCTCAAAGTTGATGTGTTAGAAACAGGAAAAATGGGCAAGCGTACAAAAGTATATTTTAAGTCCTGTAAATATCATTTAAGTCCTGTAAGTTGCAACTCACAGGACTTAAAGGATCTGCTTCTAATATCTTGGTGCCAGATAGCACAGCACACCTTCAGGGATCTATTGGAGTCCATGCCTTGATGGGTCAGGGCTATTTTGACAGCAAAAGGGGGACCAACGCAATATTAGACAGGTGGTCATAATGTTATGCCCAATCTGTGTACATCTTAGTATCGTTCCTTATCCAGAGCGACTCATTTTTATACAGCTGTGCAATTTAGGGTTAAGAGCCTGGCTCAGGGGCCCAGCAGTGGCAGCTTTGATGGACCTTGGATTCGAACTCACAACCTTCCCATCAGAAGTCCACTAAGCTACCACATCCCCCAGATAAATAGTCTGAGTGGAAAAAACCCCCCAAAAAACAGGCAGCAAAACATTAAGCGTTACTTTGCACAGAACAGAGAAACACAGAAGGAAGTAGAAGAAAATTAAGCGGTAAGTGTGAGGAACCATGACGGAGACAACCAATGATAATACACAGGAGGAGACAAGACAAAACTAAGCAAACAAAACTTAAGCACATGGAAATACACTAGATTTTCAGTTTTAAGAAATATGCAAATCACGCCTGGGATCCTTGTTGTTTAAAAAAAAGAAAAGAAAATCAGATTCGTCTGCAGTGTAAACACTCGCTATGAGAGAAACACTGTTCTAATTCTTCAGAGAGCCTTTAAGACACATGACTCATTATTAAAGACTCATTAATAACATGAAGTGAATGTGTGAGTCATTTCAAGCCTTCAAGTCACATTTAATGAAAAATCTCTTAATACATCTCAGACAACCTCGTTCTGTTTTCCAAATGAGCTGAATGACTTTTAAATAAGTCACAGGGTTGATTTTGTTTAAGCGCGGAATTAGCAAATGAGCCAAACACGTACGGCATTTAATGATTTACTTCACATTTCTTCGTTAATTCTTTTTACCAGAGAGTAGAAAATGAATTTGTGCATTTTTTATTGTGCTCATGTTAAACAATTAATGTTTTTGTCATGTCACATTTCAGAGTGGTGGTTAATATGAAGATCATTGGAAAGTAGACACTCACAACTAGTAAAGAATTTGTAGTATTTTATAAGTATTTCTGATTTTTTTTTTCGAGCTTACTAGGACAATATTTGTATTAAAAAATGACACTTTTTCCATCTTCAAAGTAAATGATGATGCTCTCTGTGATGCCCCAAGTGCTTGTTCAAGCATCTAACGAACGACGAACAGTCCTGGATGTTAGACAAAATTTTCCCTAGTGAGCGAGCCTGAGGTGACTGAGGCGACTGTGCCAAGGAAAATCTCCCTTAGATGGTATTAGGAAGAAACCTTGAGAGGAACCAGACTCAAAAGGGAACCCAATCTCATTTGGGTGACACCGGAGAGTGTGATATGAACAATGTCCTTTCTGCATTAGTTGTGTGATGCAGATACAGCATGTGTAGAATGTTATGTGTAAATTAATTAGGTTGTTGTCATCCACATAGGGTTGGCAGCGTTGCTTTGAATACTTCAGTCCTCAGAAAGCAGAACCCAGCTGGAGCTGGTCCATCTCTGGATGCCACTGGAGCTGGCACAATATCTATATGTCTCGGGATGGGTAGAAGAAGGGAAGCAAATGGAAAGTAATTAGCGTAGCTGCTGTTCATAATATTAGCAGGCTCTAGATGACAATGTGCATTTAATCAGATGTACGTTAGCACAAGGTTAAGGGATGTATTAGGTGTACGCCTGGCTAAAGAGATATGTCTTTAGTCTACGTTTAAACTGGGAGACTGTGTCTGAGCCCCGAACACTGTCAGGAAGACTGTTCCAAAGTTTAGGAGCTAAATACGAAAATGCTCTACCCCCTTTTGTATATTTTGATATTCTGGGAATTACCAGAAGTCCGGAGTTTTGAGATCGTAAGGAGCGTGATGGATTGTAACGTGTTAGAAGACTGGTTAGATACATGGGAGCTAAACCATTTAGAGCCTTGTGTGTAAGTAGTGCTAGTTTATAATCATTTCTAAACTTAACAGGTAGCCAGTGCAGGAATGATAATATTGGGGTTATATGATCATACTTTCTTGACCTGGTAAGGACTGCATTTTGGACTAACTGTAGCTTGTTTATTGAAGATGCAGGACAACCACCTAGTAATGCATTACAATAGTCCAGTCTGGAGGTCATGAATGCATGAACTAGCTTTTCTGCATCAGATACAGATAAAATGTTCCTAAGCTTGGCGATATTTCTGAGGTGGAAGAAGGCTGTTTTTGTAATATCGGAAATATGTTTTTCAAAGGACAAGTTGCTGTCTAATATTACACCCAGGTCTTTCACTGTAGAGCTAGTAGTAATAGAGCATCCTTCTAAGTACAAGTTGAATTGTGAAAGCTTTTGTGTACTAGTTTTTGGACCAGTCAGTAATATCTCCATCTTATCAGGATTTAGTAATAGAAAATTATCATCCAATCTTTAATATCTTTAACACACTCTGTTACTCTAGACAGTTTAGATATTTAATCTGGTTTTGATGAGATATATAACTGTGTATCGTCAGCATAACAGTGGAAACTAATCCCATGCCTTCTAATGATGTTGCCTAAGGGAAGCATGTATATTGAGAAAAGCAGAGGTCCTAAAACTGATCCTTGTGGGACCCCATATTTCACTGGCATTACACTGGACAGTTCTCCATTTAAATCTACAAAATGGTATCGATCAGACAGGTAGGATCTAAACCATTTTAATGCCTGTCCCTGAATACCTATGTGATTTTGTAAGCGGTCTACGAGAAAGTTATGATCTATAGTGTCCAATGCAGCACGATGATCAAGTAAGACTAATATTGAGATGCAGCCTTGGTCCGAAGCTAAAAAACAAGTCATTTGTGATTTTTACTAGTGCAGTTTCTGTACTATGATGGAGCCTGAAACCTGACTGAAGTTTTTCAAGGATATTGTTTTCCTGTAAGAAGGAGCATAATTGAGCAGACACCACCTTTTCTAATATTTTAGATATAAAATATTCATCAAATAAATTCATTTGTTTATACTCACTTTACTGAAAACAATGACACAACTTTTCTTCTTCTTCTTCTTCTTCTTCTTCTTCTTCTTCTTCTTCTTCTTCTAATGATCCTCAGGAAATTCATATGATGAGACGTCCTGTTGAACCTGTGCCTGACGAACATGGATTATTTAAAATATTTCATAGGGGTTAATGAGCCCAGGGAACAGGGTTGAGTGCAGGTAAAATGTGGGAAAGGAAAGAAAGTAGATTTTTCCGTACACTTTTATAGGAGGGTTCATGGAAAAGGATGAGATGTTTTTTTGTTTTTTTTTTGTTTTTGCACTTTACCTGCTTTAGAATGTCTAGCTTTACATTTGTAAAGTTACCTTAGAATATTATTGGACACTGTTTTTTTTTTTTTTTTTTTTTTTACTGTATTTTGTGTAAGGGCTGGCGTGTGTGTGTGTGTGTGTGTTGTTGTGTCATCAGTAATGTACAATACTTACAATTTGCTTCAAGTCTTTCACTTTTCAAATGCAATTTAAAGTGATCACCCCCCCCACACACACACACACACATAATGCGAAATCAAACTCATCCATGAGTAAACCTTTAAGGACACTGAATATCGATTAACAAATGTTTGTTTTGACCTGTTTTTAATGTAAAACTCCATCTTGTAGCCTTGACGACTGCTAACTCCACCCCCTCCTGCTCAAACCCGACTTTCCCACTCGGGACCGACTTAAAATGGGCTTCATTTGGATTCAGTGGATGCGAACACACTAATCTTCTCCAGACACGGTGCTACTCCGAGTCTTTACAGTTTTTTTTTTTTTTTTTTTTTAGAGCTAAAGGATTCAGTAACACATTGTTTGATGGGTTTAATGCACTTGTAACTGGTTATTAACTACAGGCAGGATTGGCTTTTTTTTTTTCTTTTTTTTTGTTTTTAAATTAAGTACTCTCCAGAGATTTTTTTTTTTTTCCGTTTAAAGTCTCTCAGGCAGCCATGAGGCAGAAAATCCACCCACATAACAGCACCTCAGCGAAAATTTCAGTCTTAAGCAGTTATTTATTTGTTGGCAAACAAGTTTCACTGGTACAACAAATATCAGTCAGGAGGTCACTGGATTCGATCTGATTTAAAAAATCGATCTAAAACAGAAAAATAAATAAAATATGGTCATTTCTTTATTCTGAAAATGAAGGTGGTTAAGTTTTACCAGATGCGACTGCTGTCGTTTCGAAAGAAAGAAATAAACCTGAAATGAAACACACAGGTTCTTCATCGTCTCACTGCAAATATTGAGCTTTAATAAGTCAAACATCCTCCCATCGTTTAATACAAGTGCCTAGTGCATATGAACAACAGGAAATCAGTCTTCACCTTTGCATCGCTGGAGTCTTCCTCTTACACGAGCACCAACACTGCTTCACGTCGAACTTTGCTCTTACGAATCTCAAAGGAAATTTGCACCTCAGGCCCCAAAATGGCATCATGGCTCACATGATATCACTTTTATCTACACAATGAAGGAATCTTAAAATAAAAAAAATAAAACAAAATTGATCAAATTCTGAGGGGACAAAAAAAAAAATATTCTGGTTACATTCTTGAAATGACCGTCAGAATTTTTTTTATTTATTTTTTTTAATTTCTGTGGTTTCGTTAATTGGCGCTTAAAGTGGAATGTACAAATCAAACAGCGAAAGAGAGCGTGAGAGCAGAACTGCAGTCCGGACCGAGAGCAGTCAGGAAGAGAACTGAACCGATTCTATATCACCACGCTTTTACAGAAGAACAGAAAGAAGCAGACTGCAGACTGTAATGCTAGTAGCTGTACATTTACATAGAAATATCTTATAATTCTCTGCGATATTAGTTCTTTTCCCTCCTTCTTTTTAATATTTGTTATTAATACGCCAAAAAAAGAAAGAAAATCCAATCAAAAAAAGAAAACAAAGTGCCCTATGGCAAAGTCATCCTTTGCAACGATGTTCAAAAAAATGCACATTTTTCCACTCGACTTGTTGGGACGACTGTATCGGACTCATCGCACAGGAAGGAGAAACATTTAAAAAGCGGATGTCAGTTAAAGAAGTGTATTAAAATAGTTTTTGTAGTGTTTTTTGTCTCCATCTGGGTTTTTTTGTTTTTTTTCCATTTGGCACAAAGTCTATGCACCGCCTCAGTGTTTCAGTCTGTTTTGTAAATCCATTGAGAAGTCTTTTTTCTTTCTCACTTATCCCACTAAATAACACAGGAATCCGTTATCGACCCAGTGGTCGCTTTCTGTCCGTGGGAAATAAAACTGCACACTGAAAGAATCTGGGGGGAAAAAAATCTATCGGGTCACGTCTGAGACCCAGACGTCTACAATCCTCCCATCTGATTGGTCAGTCAGAATACAAAAAAAAATCAACTGCAAAGTTTTGTTCCTTTTGTTTTTTTTTTTCATTTTGTTTTTTGAGAACACGTAAAAGAAATGTCTACGACTGCGGACGATTGACCAGTACGGAAAAGCGACGGAAATGATGTGAGGAATGACAGGAAAGAATCTCCACGTCATGTTGTTGTAAGAGTGTA
The DNA here is from genome assembly GCA_033459395.1 of Hemibagrus guttatus. Taxonomy (NCBI): domain Eukaryota; kingdom Metazoa; phylum Chordata; class Actinopteri; order Siluriformes; family Bagridae; genus Hemibagrus; species Hemibagrus guttatus. The sequence goes on along the minus strand of JAUCMX010000029.1, from coordinate 6,726,620 downwards.
AGAGTATGTGTGTGTGTGTGTGTGTGTGTTGGTCGTGTGGTCGTCTATAGGCTGGTGACGAGCTGGGCAGGCTCTTGTGGGGTTTCAGTGGGTGGAGCTTCGTCCTTATTGGCGGGACCGATGAAGCCATCGCTGCTACCTCGGCCTAGGTGGTAGTAAGAGTGCAGCTGGTGCAGATGGTTCTTGGAGCCTAGGTTAGGCATGCTCTTGTAGTACACATCATCGCTCTCTGTGGGCTCACGTGCTTCCTCTCCTGCTCCTCCTCCTCCTCCTCCTCCACTGCGAGGCAACGTGTGCGTGTCAGACCGCTCTTGGCTGGCTGAGTCTCTCCTTGGAGAGGGCGTTTCATCGCCCTGCTCTTCAGTCAGCAACGGAAAAAAACTTTCACTGTTTTCCTGCGGGAGACGGCGACGAGACGAGGAGGAGGTGGAGCCAAAAGAGGGTCGAGGTTGGGTGTGATGGGTAGGCCGTTGCTGCGGTAACAATGGGGTGTCGGACTCGTCACGGATCAACTCGAGGCCCAAGCTCTCATCAGGGATGAAAGCTGGAGAGTCATCAAGGTCCAGCGTGAGGCTGAGAGGAGGAGCCGAGTCTTTGCCCCGCCCACCACCCACAGTTCCATTATTATTCATGTTACTGAGATTACTCACGTTTGCCAGGTTGCTCACGTTGGCGAGGTTGCTCATGTTACTGACATTACTCATGTTTGCGATGTTGCTCATGTGAGTGACATTGCTGATGTTGCTGACGTTGTTGACGAGCTTGTTGACGAGGTTGTTGCGTTCATGGTTGTTCATGTAGGGGGGCAGGTAGTTAGAGGTGAGCTCTTGGAGAATGCGTTTCTCCAGCGGGGTATGCGGGTGTGTGGCATGCGGGACGCCGTAGCCGCCACGCTCCATCATTTGCACGCACTCGCTCAGATAATCAGCGCCCGCCAGGCCGTAGCTGTTGCCATGGTTACCATTCAGTGGTAGAGTATCCATGACACTTGTATCCCGGGCATTGTTCAAGATTCCCTCTGAAACAGAGGAAGTATTGAAAAAGAAATCAGACACGGTGCTTTATTACAGACGTCTATAAGGACACAAACAGTGACGGTTATATATATATGTATATGGTACAAATGAATACAACGAATGTCAACATAACCTTCAAGAAAGTTTGAAGCTGAAAGAAGTTTCTCTTTAAGAAGTCTGATCTCAGATATGTCACCATTTTTAATTTGTGCACATTGTAAGGAAAAAAAACCTGGTAAACTATACAACTAGAAAGTGAGATAAAAACAACACACACTCACACACACGCACAAATAAAGCACAGCCATGCTGACGCTCTGAGTATGAACCCGGTCTTACATTCAGGTTCCAATCAACAAATCAAAATCAACTCTGGCCCTTATTTAGCACTACAGGATGTCCCATTAAAGGGTATTTATCTATTTATATATTTATTTTTTCTTTATTTTAAAGCTATATTTTCCATTTCTTGTTTTTTAGGTGCTAAATAAGGCCGAAGGTGGAAGGGGGAGAGGGGATGAAGGCATCTCAGCTCTCTCATGCGAAGAAAGAAAGCGTGGAGCTCCTAAAGCTTCCAGAACTTTCTACTGAATCGGCAGCAGAGGAAAAAGTGGGAGCAGGTTTGCAGAGGAGTGCATTTTTCCCTCCTCTCTGTTCTCTATTCATGGCTTTTTTGTGTTTTTTAAAGTTTTATTCAAATTTTCGTAGACATTTGCCTGTATAGATCAAGACTGTAAAAATTTTCTGCACGTTTTTTTCGGGTAGCACTTAAATCACTGAAAAGAAATGATTATTTTTTAAAATTATTATTAATAAATTATCATATAAAATTATAAAATGATCACTGATATTTTGTTTTCCTTTCCAGGTCAGACGATTAATCGATTCGGCTTTGCCTGTGGTTTATGGAGAACGCATTTCCAAATCAGCAAAGTACAATCTTTAAAAAAAATATTAAATAAATAAATAAATAAATAAATAAATAAATAAATAAATAAAATGTATTAATAAAAAAAGCATGTAGAAGAAGGAAATACAAGGACAATTACATTTGGTAAGCAATATTTAGCTTGACTCCCATACTTGTCTCTCTGTAGGGGTCTTAACGGATAGCATGGAGAAAGGAAGAAAGGAAAAGAGAGAAAGGTAGAAAGGTAGAAAGAAAGAAAGAAAGAAAGAAAGAAAGAAAGAAAGAAAGAAAGAAAGAAAGAAAGAAAGAAAGAAAAGAAAAAAGCACAGGTAAGCATTCAGTGACAGGTCAAAAAAGGACATGCATGACACAAGGACACACGAAAACACAGGAAGAAAAACGAGAAGAAAAGGCACGTAGGAAGTGGCCTTGTTAAGAGGAAAGACCTCGCTAATTCTTTCCATCTATTCGAATTCGAGGAAAAGCTTCACAATAAAAAAATATATTGCAGAATTATTGATCAGACTAAAGAGGCACATTAGAAGTACCTTGGGCTCTTCTCATAATTTCAGGGCTTTTATTGATATTAGAGTTCAAGGTTGCGACGATGCTTTCAGCATTTTCTAGTTTCCGGAAACACTAAGTATGATGTCAAACTGTAGTTTGCACCTAATTGGCACTCTGTCTGAGCAGGACCTAGGATTCTACTATAAAAAAATATCTGGCAGAATTTTTTTGAGCTTTTACATTTTACAAGAATAATACCTGAGATAAACAAAAAAAAAAGAGAGAGGGAGAGAGAGAGAGAGAGAGAGATTTAAGATCGAATGAGGGAGCGAGGGAGTAATAAACAGAGAAGCCGGCATGACAGCATCATGCAGAGCTGCAGCAGAAAAGTGTCAGGCCTCCCGCTGAGATCTCCGCAGGAACGCGTACACACTGCAGATGCTTTCACGAGCTCGACATTGAACAAACTCCTCGGTGTTAAGCTCGGTAGGTAAATATCGCAGGCAGTGGTGGGTAAAATCCGAGCTCACCCTTTTACCTTAAATGTTGCCAGGTTCTGGATTTCCGCAAAAAATGTACTCACTTCTGTGAGGTCGAGGTGTTTGCTTTTGTTCTGCATACTGCTGTGTGATGCTTCGCTGAGGAAAACTCCAAAAGGAGGCAAATCAAACGATAAATAAAGAGATACCAGGGATGCACATAGCCCCGCCCACTTCCACACCCACATGTCTCATGCACTAACACACCCACACGGACAAAGCCAGTTAGCTAAGATGAGTAGAGAGGACCAGCACACCTTGTGTGTTGTACATGCTCAGAGTGGGGTTGTTATACACGGTCGAGTCCCCCACTAAAGTGTTATAGGGGTTGTTTGAACCGTGCGGTCGCAGCAGAGCGTTTGAGATGAGATGATTGGCCATAGCACCTGATACAGCCACACACACACACACACGCACACACAGAGAAAAAAGACACAGAACGTTAGACAAATGCAGTAGGGAAAGTCCACGCAACGCCAGCATCATTACCTTGCCGTTGCGGGGAGGAACAAGGAAAAGGCATTTCGGTGCAAAACGTTAGTATCGTAATGAATTGTTCAGAGACACTTCAACAGAGGAAGCACAGAGAAAACACTGAGGAGGAATTGCGACAGCTCCGTCTGTCCAGCCGTGCAGCCGGGATGCGTGTTTGCATGTACGGTTAAGTACGTGATTCCTGCAGGGTTTTAAATAGCACACGCAAACGAGCTTAGAAACATTTAAAAAGATTATGAATATACAGAATGATGAGGTAGACATCGGACAAAATGTTAGATTGCATGCTGGGTATGTCTCTGATTACGCTGTATGTGCACATGCCAACTCCCTCACAATCCCTTGACTCATCTGTTATGTCCGATTAAATTGGCAAGAAAAGGTTTCTGATTGCGTCAAATTCGTAGAGTCTGAAGAATGCGTCCTAAATATTTAAATCCGACATGCTGCTTTCGATCAAAATAGCACCATTTTTTTTTTTATTTCATAGAACATGTAGCATGTTGACAAAGTATTTTGAGAATCAAAACGGAGTATAAAATAAATGAGTATGCATGATTAAAAAGCCTTCCATAGTTCAGTGACTCTAGTTTTGTAAACACGATCCAGCTCAGCTTCTTTAAGAGGTCTCTGTAATGCTTTATCAAAATACATACATTTATGTAATTCATTTACCTGAAGTGAGGAAATCCTATTGAAAGAGCATTTAGACTCCATTGAAAGTAATGGGTGAGCACTAAAAGGTTCCACAACCTGCTCCTACCCTTAACCCAGCCATAATCCCACCCCTGACCCCACCCGTAACCCCAGCCATAATCCCACCCCTGACCCCGCCCCTAACCCCAGCCATAATCCCACCCCTAACCCTACAATAACAATCCTACCCCTAACCCCAGCCTTAAACCACCCCTAACTCCATAATAGCAACCCTATCTGAACCCTTCCCCTACTCCAACCACACCACTAACCACACCTTCATCCCCACATCTCACCCCACCACAGCCCTATCTTAATCCCACCCATAACCACACCCAACCCCACTCCTATCTGAACTCTTCCCCCACTTCAACCACACCCCTAACACCCCCCCATCCCACATCTAACCCCATTACATTCCAAGCATAATCCCACCCCTAACCACACCCTATCTCCACCCCTATCTGAACCCTTACCCCACTCCAACCACACCCCCCCAACCCCACCTCTAGCACCACCATAGCTCTAGTCTAATCTTACCTTTAACCACACCCCCAACACCACCACATCTGAACCCTAACACTACCCTGCTCCAACCGCACCACTATCCACACACCCCCATCCCCACATCTAACCTTAACCCCAACCCCTGCATAACCCCCTTAACGTTTTTTTTTTAAATGATCTGCTACAAACTTGTTAGTGTGACACTATGAGACGATCCTGAATAATCTTCAGCATGAGCGACTTTGACATCTGCGATATCTCAAATGTATTGACTTCATGTATTTGCCTAATGGAATCAGAGCGCCAATATTTGTGATTCACTGATACATCTCCTCATACAATTCTCTAACTCAATGTGAATCAGCTTCCCGCATTCTCCAACACTAATGTTCATATTAATGTGTTTGTATCTGTTTATCTATCCTGTAATCAGTCTGTTTTTTTGCCCTTTCTTCATTTTAGTCGACTGATTATTCCCCTCCTAAATGAATTTCACTCTTTTGAAACACTGAGCACTTTGGGGAGCATGTGGATGCCTTCCATATCTACTCTGATCACGCTGAAATAATCGAATACCCCAAAATAAATTAAACATGTACCACTATGTGGAAGCAGAATGAGGGCTTGGTTTCTCTGGAGAGAAAAATGAAAGTGTGTGTCTGTGTGTGAGAGAGAGAGAGAGAGAGAGCGAGAGAGAGAGAGAAGTGAGCTACTTTAGGAAGGATAAAGAAAAGAGAAGTTTTCTTTTTCTTGGAATCACTAAGACATGCGTAACAATTTTTCTCTAATTTTTTTGGCCAGCAACAATTGCAGCTTTGCAAACTTTCTTCCTGTGTTTTGAAAAAGTTGAGCACATTGAAAGACCCATTATTTTCTCTGAATTACTAAAATGAGTGCATATTTCTCATTGTTAGCAGGAAATGAGCCTAAAGCAGCTGCTGCTGGTGAATTTGTCTGTTTGCAGCATGGTCTCAGGCACTCAAAATAACACAACCAAATATTCCTAACCCAGCCCACATAAACACAACCTACAGCCTGATGCTCACGTCCCGGCCGTGAGTCATCCGCTCACTTTTGGGCGTTTGTGGATGGCGCTGTCTGGATTGTTACTTTATCCCCACGGTTATCAGTGAAGACAACAAAAAGCCTGATGTAATAATATATTGATTCTTTCTCAACTGTTGCTCAAATCTCAGAAGCAGAGAAATTTCTTCTGAAAGTGAAGATTGATGTAGTATACATTACTAGAGTTAGGCTGTGGACTTGTGGTGGGTGTTAGACATCACACTAATGAAAAAGTCTATATCATTTTACACAGTCAAGAAGTTTCTTGTTTACGATGTAGTGACTGACAGCCAGATGGTGGCACAATTCTCAGCCACATCAACAATACTTACACCATTTTGTCGAGCGACTGCTTAGGGAAAGTTACTGAGAAGAAAAAGTGAATTTTCATGTGAAGCTAGTGATGTGCATTTTATTATTTTTATAATAAGCAGCAGCAACAACAATATTTTTTTCTTCTTCATAATAATAATAATAATAATCATAATAATGTTGCTGCTGCTGTCAATTTTATTTATTTATTTATTTGTGGCAATAAAATCATATAAATTCTATTAATGAATACAGGTACTTTTGGTCTATTTGTTTAATAAATAAAATAAAATAATAATAATAACAATAATAATAATAAGGTTGCTTTTTGCAGTTAATTTTACTTATTTATTTATTTGCTTTTTTTGTTTGTGGCAATAAAATTGTACTAATTCTAGTCATGAATACCGGTATTTATGTTCTATTTGTTTTTTTATAATAAAAATTAAAAATTAAAAATTTAAAAATAATAATAATAATAATAATAATAATAATGTTGCTGCTGCAGTTGATTTTATTTATTTATTTGTTTGTTTGTTTGTTTGTTTCTTTGTGGCAATAAAATTTTACTAATTCTATTCATGAATACAGGTACTTTTGTTCTATTTCTTTTTTTTAAAAATAATAATAATAATAATAATAATAAACCTACACATGGCCAATTTTTTTTGTTTATTTGTTTGTTTGTGGGGTGTTTTTTACGATTAAGTACAAGTTTCTTAATTTCTCAAATTTTCTACCCAGCTGCTACTAATGAAATGTTTCATAGAACATATAAAAAAAAAAGAAAAGAAATTTAGATTTAGGTATAGCAAAATACAAATACATACAGAGAAAAAGTCTACTATAAAATATCTAATAGATATACAGTTGAAACATAGAAAATGTTAGATATTGTATCATGTTTGGTATGGATATCATATTTCCAGCAATAAATGTGTTTTGAGCTGGTTTATAAATGAATAATTAGTTAAATAGATCATTAGTATTACAATCAGTTTCCCAGACAGCATACTATATACTGCAGCATAGATGTTTAAGAAGACGGGATGCACTTGGTAACATCATTGACAACATGAAGAAGCTTGGGGATGTGGTACGATATTTTTACCCCACAACAACACAAGGAGCTTCTTCCAGACTTAAACTTTCCTGACCTAGTTTTCCTGTTGCTACCATGAGATTGTGGGATTTACACTGCCTTATCTTCATCCTACAGACCGACAGCGATGGGCGATCACTATCTGTCTGTCTGTTTTGCCTGTGTGTGGTGTGTGCATATATCTGTGTGTGTGTGTGTGTGTGTAGCTGTGTGTGAGATAAAAATTGATGTTAATATATTTTTGTTACTCACCTGAAAACATCTGCTCTGTCAGATCATGATATGCAAAGAGGATGTGTGTGTGTGTGTGTGTGTGTGTGTGTGTATGTGTAAGCATAAGCATGTAAGAGACTGAGTGTTAAGTGATGTGTGTGGATGGCTGTGTTCAATAGTTAATTATTGCCATCCTGACACATCATCTCTCTCTGCACATCAATCTGCCATTACAACAGCACATTAGTGTCATACCGAGAGCAAAAAAAGAGAGAGACAGAGAGAGACAGAGAGAGACAGAGAAAGAAAGAGTGACACTGCTTTGTTAAACATATAGTTCTGCTTTGCGTTATATAATAACATCATTCAAAGCCATTAACAAATGATGTATTATAATCATTTATTCCACAACACTGCTGACTTCCCAATTCTGCTCTGATAGTGTTGAATCATTTTCTGAAACAGAAGCTCTGACATTAGTTGCGGCTGTGATTATAATGTCATATAATTTCAGTGATTACCGAAACAAACTTTGAAGATGTTCCTGTACTATAAACTATAACCCTTTGTAGAAGATAAATCGCTTCAAACCGGTTCCGGCTTGAATGCAGCCGAGGTGGCGTGTGTATCCCGCCAATGCCAGTTGATGTGTATATAATTGTAAATAAATTTAGGCAACAAGGGGATAAAAGCAGAAAGTGTTCATGTCATTCTTTAATAAATAATTACACATATTTATCGGTGAACTCCTGTGGCATATTATTTTAGGCCTTATTTTAAGGAGGAATAACAAATTATCTGGCAATAAACCGTTTATACACTATTAGTGATCATGTGGAAAATGTGCAACACTGAAAATAAACCTTTTCTGCACTGATTTTCGGCACATCGCTCAATCTCTTGAAGTCATTTAACAAAAAATGCAGAAGAAAATTGTTCATTCGTGCTCATCTTCAGCATTAAATGTTTTTCTCATGTTCCACTCTACAGTGGTGGTTAATATGAAGCTCATATAATAGTAAACACTCAGAGCTTTAAGAATTTGCAGCTATAAGTATTTCTGTTTTTACTGAGCCTACCAGGGGGAGTATATTCATAGAAAAGTAAAAAAAAAAAAAAAAAAAAAATGTTTTTCACACAAGTGTTTCTATCTTCTATCAAACTTATTTCTGCTCTCTGTGATGCCTCAAGTGCTAGTGTTATCTTAGATGACTAAAACTCTGTGTAAGGTTATCCAATACACACTCCTGACTCATTTTCTATCATACTTGCAGCGATAAAATAATTCATTTGTTTATACTGAATAGAAATGACTGAAAAGTCTATTTCCGTTCCAAAGGCAGCGTGGAACACCAGCGTACTGCTAAAATGGGTTAATGAAAAAAAAAAAAAAAGAGCAGGGGTTTGCTTTTTAGGTGTTGACCACTGAAAGCAATCACTGTAAGTGCATTTTCATTTGCATTCAGTGAGACAGAAAATGGAAATGCGATGCACGATCAGTATTGAGTCTAGTTGGTGACGCAATAGCTATTGCGTATTAGTCATGCAGTGTAGGTTTAGCTTTTCGGTGCAGCACGTTGTCATCGCATCATAAACAAGAAGCAAGGTGTACGTCTGTATTACGTTTTATAATTATTTCAGATTCTTTTTCTGTCTGTCTAGAAATCTTCTCCATGCTGTCAATCTCAGATTTTAAGTTTGAGGGGGAAAAAAAATCCTCAAGAACATCTCAAAAATATCTAAAGTCGGTGCGTGAATAAAACAAGGCTTTTCTAAATTCATAAAATGTGCTCGCATTGCAACATTCAATATTTTATGTTGAATATGTACTAAAGCTCATAAATGATGCACCTTCCATCTATAAGTCTTTTAAGAATATGAATGCAGCGTTGCTTTATGAATGGTTAACACTGTTATAAATATTTTAGAAGTGGTTACTTTAAAAAAAAAAAAGACAATAATGGTTTGTAACTTGGGTTTAAGCATAATGAATGAATGTCTAAAATATAGTTTTATTAATACTTGTGCTTATTATAACTGCTGCTTATTTATAACGGCTTATACAGTGTATGTGCTACCATGTCTTGAATGCAGAAATAATTTGTAATTGTTTAATAATTAATACACTGTTAATAAATTATCTTTAAAATTCATCTTCCGTGCTGTAGCCAAAATAATACAGGTAGAAAATATTTGAATGAATGAACGAAGAAATAAATAAATAAAATAATAAATAAATCAATTGAGGGAGAATAAAATAGGTAAGTAAATAAATGGCTAAACAAACAAATAAAACAAACACAAATAAATAAATAAATAAATAAATGAATAAATAAATAAACAAATAAATAAATAGACAAGTACATAAGTAAATAAATATATAGAAAAAACTAATTAATTTAAAATAAACAATTAATGAGAGAATAAGTAAGTAAAGATTTGTTTCTCTCATGGTCATTGCATAATATCACAGTATAAAGGTGTCTCTCTCTCTGTCTCTCTCTCTGTCTCTCTCTCTGTCTCTCTTTTGTCTCTCTCTCTCTGTCTCTCTCTTCTCTCTCTCTTTTCTGTCTCTCTCTCTCTCCTCTGTCTCTCTCTCTCTCTCTGTCTCTCTCTCTCTCTCTGTCTCTCTCTCTCTGTCTCTCTCTCTCTCTCTCTCTCTCTCTCTCTCTCTCTCTCTCTCTCTCTCTCTAAGTGCTTTCTGAATAGCACAGAAAGTAAACGTTTTAAACTGCCATTCAACCTTCTGACCTCTGCTTCTGAAATTTCCGGCGTCAACAGGGTAAAATCATTCCCTATGTACTAGCCATACCAACAGCTGTCTTTTAGGACCAATTATATATCTTAAATGACACTTAAGTGTATACTAGATTCACTTTCCCCTGTGACTGAAGCTAAAAAAAAGTGACTTGTGCAGGGATTTAAAAACAAGCAACCCTGTCCTTCTGCTAAGAGTGCACACGGGTGCAATAACATGTACCTAACTGGCATGTGCGGTTTCTCCTAACAGGGTCTGTAGTTAGGAGCAACAGTCCCATTTCTAACACTGGCCCTGTTTTTTTCAGTCTATTACTAATCTTTTTAGACCAATAACTAAACTAAAAAAATTCCAGCAAATGTTTTGTTGATTCTAATCTATTTTTTTTTAATACTTATGCATATGTAGATGAATGCTGATTTAGCCGTTTTGTCCTTCAGTCAAATCAAGAACAATTATATAGCTAGTATTATTTCTTTTCATTTATTAATATTTCATCAAATGAGTTCTTTATTATTAATGAAAAACTTTCATTAAACTGTCATGAAAGTCAAATTATGTTTAATTGAAATAAACAAGTGATTTCAACTTAATTGCAAAATCGTAGTAGCTCATCGCCTGTTATCAGATTTGGCGCTAATCATCCGAGATTTCCGTTAATGAGCTGTTGCAGTACATGAATGAACTGGATGTTCACGACCAGTACATTTCTCATGTAAACGCTCCTGCAAACAAATAAACGAATTACATCTAGCTTGATAAATCTACACGGAGTTGTGTACCTCTGTTGATGGTAGCAGAGCTGTTGATGTCTCCAGTGATGAAGGATGATTCGGACTGCTTCCTCACCGTATCGTTCCACATCCGACGAATCCGACTCTGTCAAACACACACACACGCACACACACACACAAATATATATATATATATATTTTCAGGTTGTCCTATTGTCCATCTCCAGCTAGCCATGACTAATTACTCCACACGTTATCCCACAATGCTCTACTGTAAGTCAAGCAGCTGGTTTAATTCAAAGAAATGAACAGAAAAAGCATTCAGGTGCGTTGCTGAAGGCAAGCAAATAGTTTGTGGAGGCCAGCATGCATGGTAGAGACACAGCTACACTAACACAGTGCTTATTGAAGGAAATGGTTTCTAGAAAACAAACATTTTCATCTCTATAGTGCTTTTTCATGCAGTCAGAGCTGCAGGTAATGACCCAATAGTGTGACGATGGATGAATACAGATGAAAAGATTCCACTGCATCGACGCTACAGCACTGGATTCTAGAGAACACAAGTCAGAATAGCCGTTTCTAGCATGATGAAATAAACATTTTTAAAATTATTTATTTATTTTAATTTCTTTTTATTTTATTTTATTTATTCATTGTCTGCCGCTTATCCAATCTATTCTCGGGTCACGGGGAGCCTGTGCCTATCTCAGGCGTCATTGGGCATCAAGGCAGGATACACCCTGGACGGAGTGCCAACCCATCACAGGGCACACACACACACACTCTCATTCACTCACGCAATCATACACTACGGACAATTTAGAGATGCCAATCAACCTACAATGCATGTCTTTGGACTGGGGGAGGAAACCCCCGAGGCACGGGGAGAACATGCAAACTCCACACTGGAGGTGCAAACTGGAGGTGTGAGGCAAACGTGCTAACCACTAAGCCACTAAGCCACCATGCCCCCCTTATTTTATTTCTTTCAGAGAAAATTAAGACCTGATATTTGTAGATTTTTATCTCCATAGATTCAAAGTCAAAGAAATTTTGACTTTTGAAAGAACTCATAAATACTAATATATTACTTATAATACTATAAAACATTTATCACAAATTAAAAAGAGCCTAAATATGTTATAAAGTTTGTATTTATGGTCCAATTTTTAAATTACTTAATGTATATCAAATATATTAATGCTTATATATATATATATATATACACATACACAGTGGGGCAAAAAAGTATTTAGTCAGCCACCAATTGTGCAAGTTCTCCCACTTAAAAAGATGAGAGAGGCCTGTAATTTTCATCATAGGTACACTTCAACTATGAGAGACAGAATGAGAAAAAAAAATCCAGAAAATCACATTGTCTGATTTTTAAAGAATTTACTTGCAAATTATGGTGGAAAATAAGTATTTGGTCACCTACAAAAAAGCAAGATTTCTGGCTCTCACAGACCTGTAACTTCTTATTTAAGAGGCTCCTCTGTCCTCCACTCGTTACCTGTATTAATGGCACCTGTTTGAACTCGTTATCAGTATAAAAGACACCTGTCCACAACCTCAAACAGTCAGACTCCAAACTCCACTATGGCCAAGACCAAAGAGCTGTCAAAGGACACCAGAAACAAAATTGTAGACCTGCACCAGGCTGGGAAGACTGAATCTGCAATAGGTAAGCAGCTTGGTGTGAAGAAATCAACTGTGGGAGCAATTATTAGAAAATGGAAGACATACAAGACCACTGATAATCTCCCTCGATCTGGGGCTCCACGCAAGATCTCACCCTGTGGGGTCAAAATGATCACAAAAACGGTGAGCAAAAATCCCAGAACCACACGGGGGGACCTAGTGAATGACCTGCAGAGAGCTGGGACCAAAGTAACAAAGGCTACCATCAGTAACACACTACGCCGCCAGGGACTCAAATCCTGCAGTGCCAGACGTGTCCCCCTGCTTAAGCCAGTACATGTCCGGGCCCGTCTGAAGTTTGCTAGAGAGCATTTGAATGATCCAGAAGAGGATTGGGAGAATGTCATATGGTCAGATGAAACCAAAATAGAACCTTTTGGTAAAAACTCAACTTGTCGTGTTTGGAGGAGAAAGAATGCTGAGTTGCATCCAAAGAACACCATACCTACAGTGAAGCATGGGGGTGGAAACATCATGCTTTGGGGCTGTTTTTCGGCAAAGGGACCAGGACGACTGATCCGTGTAAAGGAAAGAATGAATGGGGCCATGTATCGTGAGATTTTGAGTAAAAACCTCCTTCCATCAGCAAGGGCATTGAAGATGAAACGTGGCTGGGTCTTTCAGCATGACAATGATCCCAAACACACCTCCCGGGCAACGAAGGAGTGGCTTCGTAAGAAGCATTTCAAGGTCCTGGAGTGGCCTAGCCAGTCTCCAGATCTCAACCCCATAGAAAATTTTTGGAGGGAGTTGAAAATCCGTGTTGCCCAGCGACAGCCCCAAAACATCACTGCTCTAGGGGAGATCTGCATGGAGGAATGGGCCAAACTACCAGCAACAGTGTGTAAAAACCTTGTGGTGACTTACAGAAAACGTTTGACCTCTGTCATTGCCAACAAAGGGTATATAACAAAGTATTGAGATGAACTTTTGTTATTGACCAAATACTTATTTCCACCATAACATGCAAATAAATTCTTTAAAAATCAGACAATGTGATTTTCTGGATTTTTTTTTCTCATTCTGTATCTCATAGTTGAAGTGTACCTATGATGAAAATTACAGGCCTCTCTCATCTTTTTAAGTGGGAGAACTTGCACAATTGGTGGCTGACTAAATACTTTTTTGCCCCACTGTATATATATATATATATATATATATATATATATATATATATATATTAATTAGTAGAATTAATCTATAAAATTGTTTTATTTTAATTTAGCTATAAATAATTATTCCATAATTAATAATGATGGCTGATTTATAGGTAAATGTTTAATAATCTATCTTACAGCTTTTATTAATGCTTATAATACAACCACAATTAACAAAATGAACATTATATGGTACATAGGTAAAAAAAGGCCTATGATATACACTATTTACAAAGCATTATAATTCATTAGCATGTATTATGAATTTACAGTGCATTATAATGCATTATGAATTCACAATAATTCATTAAAGGTCATTTCTAACACTGTATATCTTATATGTAATACTTTACATAGTACTTTGAAATGTTAAGCAGAAGTCTATATGTAAATGCTTTAATGTAGCATTCATAACTCATTATAATTTCATAATGTTAGGTTAAATAAAGCATTATAATATCTGTTATGTATTTTGTAGACTCATATGTTGTAATACACTGCATCACACTGTGGTATATGTACTGTGATTTATAATACAGAGCCTGTGTCAGTGCATTAGAAGACTAGGTTGTCCAGTGTTCTTATGACCATTTATAATGCATAATATCTGTTCATAGTAATTTGGTAGACCCTAATTTATAATGCACTGTACTCTATAATGTTACTCTAGTATAGCTAATAATACAGAGCCTGTGTTGAAGTGCATTAGAAGATTAGCGTCTCTAGTGTTCTTATGAACATTTATAATGCATAATATCAGTTCATGAGAGTTTTGTAGACTGTAATGTTATAATGCACTACAGTACACTCTGACAATTTATGAGACAGAGCATGTATTGTGGTGCATTAGAAGCCTAGGTTGTCCAGTGTTCTTATGACCATTTATAATCTATAACATGTGTTCATAGGGATTTTTTGAAGAATCCATATGTTATATATTGTTATAATTATTTATGAACATGCATTAGACTTGTTTCATTTAGACTGTCGATATCTTTATCATACACTATAGATCGCTTGGTGTGTTATAATTACTGCTTATAACACACCAAGCCCCACTTTGCGCAGTGCATTATGAGAAGTAATAAAGCCAATAAAATGTGTTATACATTTACTGCATTAACATTTTTTAAACGCATTAGATTTCAAACAATGCAACAAGCTGTAATGTCTTGTCAAAATGTATTATAACAATGTCCATAATGCCTTATGAATGCATTATGTAATGAACGTACACATAAGTCATTATATATTTGGCCTTTTGATGCAACCCTATACCTGTACTGATTTTTTGAGGTTATATTATAGACACTGTGTACATTATTACAAAACATTATAAATGTACATTATAAAATAAGTGTCTCCAATTTCCTTATGAACAGTTTATAATGCGTTATGTAGCAAGATAATATAAAATACTATACTTGTTGGTTTTGATGCATTATAGATATATAGTACAGTAACTGTACATATATATTTATCTATGTATAAGCAGTAGCATGTACAGTATATATCGCTATAATGCATTTATAATGCATTACGAATGCTAGATTGATTGAACATACTGTTACTGTTACTCATTAACTAAGTAAATTCTTAATAATCCTCATCATAGCATTTACTAATTACCACAATTAATAAAATGTTAGATAATTAGGTAACACGTTCTATGAATCCACTATAATCCACAATTTATAATGCATTATAATGCATCCTGATACCATCACTGTATCCAGAATATGCTGTGTGAATTTTTGTAGTCTTCTAGAATGTAATGGAAATGTATTAAATAGAAAAACAAAGGCATTGTTATAATATGCAACCGATTTCATATCAATTGTAGTGGCGAGTATCGTAAGTCTTCGTCGGTATCGAACTGTTTTGCCCGTGTTTATTCGAATGAGACGTAAAGCCAAAGTCGTCTCCCGCTCTGTGATGAGAGGAATAAATTTTTCTCAGGCAGGTTAAAGATTAAAATACTGCTGTGGACCCAGTCGCTCTGCCATCCATCACTGCTCACAAGGAGATGCTGGAATTCAGAGGATGCAATCATCCAGCCTACATTACTCATCTTACTGACATTTACACAGACACACGCACCAGACTATCAGAGCAGGGCCTGAGTCGCGAATCAGGTTCACACGCTTTTTGACATGTATATGCATGGCGTTTGGGTATATGATTTACATATTTATATTTACATATAGGCTTATCCTTTATATAGGGGTTATCCTGAGCCTGAGCTGTAGGTCTATGTCTGAGAAATGCTGTGTCTGGTACCATCCCAGCACATGTGAGCTGCTCTAGCATCATGCTAGAGGAACAACCAGGAGTCAATCCACAGAGACCCATTAATCTGTATATGGTGATTTTTTATAGGATTCTTCCTCATCCAGGGAATTTCATAATGCTTTTAGAAATCTATATGAACCAAATACTACGTTCTTCCAAACTACTCGCAGTGATTTACTACACTATATAACTAACCAGGATCCTATGGTGCCTAAGTGTAGTCAAGATATGCTGGAAGTGCATCAGACAAATCAAGCAGTAATAAATTACGGGCTTTGTTACTTTTAACAAAATCATTTGAAAATATTACAGAAGTTTAATGCTGTTGAATTCTTAGCTCTTATTAGTCAGAATTTTTTTTTTAAAATTTCATTAATATTAATTTGAACAAATTACAAATGTACGCCATTGCTGACCTATTCATTACGTTGATTAAGTGTTGAATTTTTTTTTTTTTTTTTTTTTTTTAAATCCACTAGCTAGCCTATGATCCTGCCAGGTCAAAAGATTTGCACGTCTATGCCGTTGTTGAGATCCTGCTGGACCCATACTGTATGCTTTAATGGTAAAAGGAGATTAAAATAATAGAAAAAGTACTGCAATAAAAAGAGAAAAAGAATTACCTGTAGAAAGAGGGGAAAAAAAAGAAAAAGAAATAAAAAGAAAAGAAAAAAGAAATAAACAAGAACAAATATGTAATAAATATATAAAGATAATATTTTATAAAATTTTAAAATATTTGTTTCATTTCATCAATATTAATTTGAACAAATTACAAATGTAAGCTCTTATTGACATATTCATTGTGTTGAATTTTTTTTTTTTTTAAATCCACTAGCTAGTCTACGATCCTGCTTGAAGTACAGAGTTGTCGTTAAATGCCAGCGGTGAAGATTTACAGCGCAAGTCGTACGTGATTATGGTGCTCGAAATTGAATCATCAGTGTCCCAAAGTTTATTGAGCCACGGTCCTTTCCAGTGTCCTAGCATGTGTACATGGTATACTGATTCATGGCCTAGGGAGCTAGGAAGCTGATTGCGACACAGCCTTCAGGTTTTCAAACAATGGGAAATTCTGCATGAAGCCTTTCCTTTCTCAGCAACAGATCTTTTTTTTTTACTTTGTCTTTTAAACATCAAGATAGAGAAAAAAAAACAATGAAGAATGAAACAAATATTTGTAGCTATTATAATAAAAGTGATAACAGGAAGTAATGGTATTCAGGTTCCACATCATTAATGATAAATGACTATATTGTTATATTATTATATAACCCATCATTGATTAATTTCCTATAACAACATGCCCTTTAAAGTTTTTAATTCATTACTTAATGGTGCAGTTTGAATCAGCGAGAGTCTAAAAAGTTGGGTGTGTGTTTACAGAAAACATTTCAGATGAGACAGATTCTAATTAACGTCATAGCTTCAGGGCAAAACAAAAGAAGGATACTGAACCTGTTTTGGTAGAATGATGACATTTTGAGGAAAAATTGTGTGAATTTCATAATTTTTTCAGCACGCTGTTCCTTTAAATGAAGTGTGTATTATTTAGTGTGTATTCATTCTGCGAATGTGGCTTCCATAACGACCAATTCCCATCGCATGCAATTAAGGTGAGACACCTCAGCACTGCGTTGCATCACCGAGCATCCACACACACACACGCACACACACAGACATTGAAGACAGTGCTAATCATGCAGATTCTTGTGTAGTGTACTATAAGGAAGCAAGTAGAACAGCAATCAAGCATGAGATCGAACTCATTTATGCTTGCCTTGAGCATCTAATACAGTTTGGAATATGTAGCACGTATCGGTAATATTGCACTGCTGCTCAGGGACAGCAGAGAAAAGCACCAGTAATGAATTGGATGTAGAATATTAGAGAGCAGATAATTACTTGTTCATACTGTAACTGTGAGCAGTTTGTCATACAAGGCTGGTGGTGGACCTTGTGATGAGAGAGACAGAGAGAGAGAGAGACAGATAGAAAGAGAGAGAGAGAAAGAGAAAGAGAAACCACAAAGAGAAAACACAAATAACAGCGTTGAACAACTATGAAGGTCATGCATGTGAGGAACAGTTAAAGATGTGTTGGTTAGACAGGACTTTTTGTACACTGTTGTGTGTGTGTGTGTGTGTGTGTGTGTGTGTGTGTGTGTGTGTGTGTGTGTGTGTGTGTCAATGTCATGCCCTCTACCTGCGAGCTAGAGGAATAGCGACCGGGTGCACGAGAGCCTGAGCTTTTGCTCGAGCCCATAGAGGAATCCACGCTCTTGCCGCCATAGCAGTGAGTCCGCAAACACTTGCCATACTCCTTACGCACCTACACACACACACAAACATGTGAGTGGCATTTTACAGATTTTTATAATAATAGAAAATATGCTGCACTTAGAAAGTACACACTTGACTGGAAATTCATTTGACAGAGGTTACTAGAGTGTAAAACTACAGAACCAACCCGGTTTTACTGTATATTTTGTTATCCTCATTATGTTACTTCACTTATTTAAAAAAATAAATAATTAGAAATCTGCAAAAAGAGTTTATCAAAGTGGTCTATAATATGGAACTCCAAGCAGGTGAGAAAAAGAGGCTATGTTACATGTTATAGCTCATTCTCAGCTCTACAGATGTGCTTAAAAGCATGATGTGTTCCTGTGATCTCCATAGGCACCACTAGACTATGAGACAGATGTTTTAGTAACTCTCAATTTTACACAATGTGCTGATAGATGGTGAGACAGATGTTATATAAATACAATGTCTGGAGTCATATCGTATTAAAATAACAAAATAATACAAATAATAAACAAAAAATCTTTTCCTGGACATTATTTAATAACATTATTTAAAAACAAAAGAAAATTTTAAAAGGGAAAGACTTGGTCGAGTTGAGTTTTTGAGGGGGAAAAAATCTTCTTCTCTTGCTCAGCAGAGAATTCTTGAGCAAATAGCAAAGCTTCCAGATCATTTAGAAAGGGCAAAGCAAAACTGCTAGGTCAAAAGATTTGCACCTCTGTACAGTTGTTGAGATCCTGCTGGACCTGCACTGTGTGCTTTAACAGTAAAAGGAGATTAAAATAATGGAAAACGTGCTGCAATGAAAATACACAAAGAGTTACCTGTAAAATATCTAGTAAAAATAAAGGAATATATATTTAATCATTTATTATTTTAATACATTTAAAAAATATTTGTTCTAGATATTTTTTTTTTGTGTGTACAATTCATTCTATTTCTATTGCAACTACATTTATTCTATTTGTATAGATTTATAGAAAAAGAGAGTTACCTGCACAAGCAAAGGGAAAATATTTAGGAACATAAACAAAAATATTAGATAAATATTATATACATAGATATTAAATATTTATAGATATTATTCCTTTTGCTTGCAGAGTTAATTCTATTATTATTTTTTAACTATTTTTATTCTATTTTTCTTCTGCTTAATGACACAGACAGCTGAAAAGCTGAATAAGAATAATATTGAAAAATTAGCTGTACAAGCAAAGGAAAAAGAATATTTAGAAAAAAAAGAAAAATATATACATTATAATTTATTAAATTTGTAAAATATTTTCTAGATATTCTTCCCTTTGCTATTTGCTTCTATTTTTTAATGCAACTACTTTTATTCCATTTTTATTCTACTTTTATGGCCCATACAGCTGAAAAGCTAAAATAAATAAAAATAGATAAAAATAAAAGTAAAAATTACCTGTACAAGCAAAGGTAAAAAAAAATTAATAAACACTAAACAAAAAGCAAAAAACAAAAGAAAAAAGATATACTTTATAATTTATTATATTTGTAAAATATTTCCTAGATTTTTTTTCATTGCTTGTAGGTTTAATACTATTTCTATTTTTTCTTATTGCAACTACTTTTATTCTATTTTTTTTATTCTACTTATTATTCTATTTCAGCTGAAAAGCTGAGAAATAAAAATAAAAATAGAATATTACCTGCACAAACAAAAGGGGGGAACAATTGGAAGAAAATAATAAAGAAAATGTATGTATATTTATTACATTTGTAAAATATTTTCTAGATTTTCTATTTTTTGTAGACTCTAATATTGTAATTATAATTATTATTATTATTATTATTTTTCTTTATTTTTTTTTTTCAATAGGGGCATTGGTGGCTCAGTGTTAGGTTTCTCGCCTATCATGCGGAAGGCCCGGGTTCGGTTCCTAGCCAATGCCTCAACCCCAGCCACTGGTTGCAGTGCCGGTCCCAAGCCCGGAAAAATGGGAGGGTTGCGGCAGGAAGGGCATCCGGCGTAAAACCTGTGCCAAGTTGTTGTGCGGATTGGTTGGTACGCTGTGGCAACCCCGAACAGGGAGCAGCCGAAAGCAACTTCTACAACTTCATTATTATTATTTTTCTCTCTTTTTTTTTTATTTGCTTTTGCAGCTACTTTTATTTTATTTACCCAGACAGTTGAGATACATTTCACTATGTACTGTTGTGTACGTGACAAATAATGTTTAAATTTAAACACACACACTTCTTACACTGCGACATTACTTACAATATCATTCTAGAGTCTGATCAATATCTAACTAGTAGATCTGGAGATTTTTCCTCCCTGATTAGCATCAAATTGCTATAGCAGTCATCCGAGTAGCGTCTGTTATGCTGTTTCTGATCAGATAAAGAGCTTGTTACCTTTTTCTGTAGCACGCAGTGGAAGATGAAGATGAACATGCCCTGCAGCGAGTTAAAGATGGTGAAGAGGTAGGCCATTATGACCGTGTTTTCGTTGACGTACATGAGACCGAAAGCCCAGGTCAGACCCAGCAAACACAGCAGAGCGATTGCACCGATCACCCACGATCTGAAACACACACACACACACCACACATTATAGTATACGCTAGTGTAGTTCCTAGCACATTTACACCAGCAGCAGTGTGTCACTTCCTTTTCATAATTTAACCAATTTTTTTTTATTTTTCCTTTTAGTCTAAAAGCCACCAGGTTTCTGATATCAAATGCACAGCATGCAGCACTGGTTTACAAGGAGAAACAGCAAGGTGTATAAGATTACGAGTGTTTCCTATTTGTGTATTTATAAAATGAGGGTAAAAGTGTAAGCACCTCTCAGACTTCTTTGGATATTCTGTCTTTCTTTCTTTTCTTTCTCAGAAATGTCAGGTCAAGCAATTTATTATGCAATACAGAAACCAGATCACGTAAAAAAAAAAAAATGAGCGAAAAGGGCAATCTGGCTGAATGGAACTGAATTCCATATGACTATAATTTTAAGTATAAGCTGGGTAGATTTCATATACCTGAGGAAGAAGTAAGGAAAACGGGAAAAAAAATAAAATAAAAAGTTTGGGTGACTTTAAAACAAGTAAAGGCTGACTGCAAGCAATAAAAGTGTCACTGCAACTAGCATCATTTACACTTCACCATGGACACTTTGTCCTGTTATTGTGGCACTCGCTGTCTCTCTGTTAAACAGAGACGGGTAAGAGTTAGAAAGAAGAAAAAAGGGGGAAAGGAATGAATGTGATGAATGTGAAAGAGATAAAATAACGAATAAAAAGACAGAGAGAGAGAGAGAGAGAGAGAGAGAGAGAGAGAGAGAGAGTAATCAAAGCTAGAAGCTGCTCTGATTGAACGCTGTTCTCTGTGTGAAAGTGTTTCAGTAGCAGAGATGTACAGCTGCCAGAGAGACTCAGAGACTCTCTCTCTCTCTCTCTCTCTCTCTCTCTCTCTCTCTCTCTCTCTCTCTCTCTCTCTCCCCACACACACACACACACACACACACACACACACACAAGACCAATTACAGAATTTATACAGCATTTAAAAAGGAGAAAAAACAAAATTATTGCAGAAAAAAAAATCCAGGTAGATTTCCAAGCCTCACAAACGATTAGGGATAATCGTCTATTTTAAACACACATGGATATGTATCACTTCACATCTTTTTTGCACATGGGTGTGACAGTGTGTAAGTTGTGTGAGCTTCACCAGCGTGCGGATCTTTGCATACAGAGAGACTTGTTAGAAATGTAACTGCAATGTATTGCGTGAATTTTTGACAGCGTGAATATAGGTTTCGACAAAAAGGCATTATATAGATATATGTGAGGAATAAAACACTATATGAATACATAACACACTACTATAGGAAAATAATGAACAACGTGATGCTGAAAAGTATATGACGTTAATAAGAACAGCAATTTCTCAACGCTAACAAATTTCTAACATACTAAAGGACATACTGCCTATGTTTGTAGTTATAATTCTATTAACCGTCGATGGTCGAGACAGCTTGCTTAAAGTTACAGCTTTGCCTCGGACGGTTATGAAGCAATTACACACATCCCCGTTTAAGGTAAGCTGTTACCATGGAAACGCTAATAGATTAATATAAACCTGTGTGTTTGTTTTGAGTGTCTGATAAATGAATGTTCTGGCCAATCAGAATCGAGAATTCAGCAGCACTGGGATTAAAGGGGCATTATAAATGGCTTTAAATATATTAAAATAAAATATAAAATAATGTAAAAGCAGGACTTTCATCATTTCTTTCATAAAAGCAAGAAGAAGGAAAGACACACACACACACATATATGTATGTATATATATATATATATATATTTATAAACATGAGTATGAATGTGTCCTTGTCCTGGACTGCTGCCATTTCATTTAGTCATTTATAAAGTCAGTGATATTAATAGCACCGTGTAAAGGGGTGAGTAGAAGCCGGAGTGGGTGATGATGTAGGGTGGATGATTGCTTTAGCTGTGGTGTCTTGTACTGTGGAAAGTTATGAAAACGAGTGGAGGGAGGTGGCAAATATGTGGGAAATGAGAACGGAGAGCTCTCGGCTTGATCGACAGGCCTCCATATTGCGCTCTGAATGAGACGAGAGCCTGACGACAGGAAGCCCAGGGTTATTTTCATCTTCGGGGATAAGATGAAGAAAATGAAGAACAGGTCATGCTTACTTCATTTCCAGATAAAAAAAATGGGTATAAGAGAAGAAATAGAAAAGAAGGGAGAACGATGAGAAGGTACTAAAGAAGGGAGAGGAGGAAAAAAGCACACTACGTAAGCACTTAAAGAGTTGAGATAATTAGGCAGTGAATCATGGGTAGTGAAGAAAACAAGTAGGAGGAAGTAAACATTGGATAGTTATAATTAAGAGATGGAGGAATTATAATTCACAAGCGCTCAGTGCAGAAACTCAAACAGAGTGACAGCTCTCATTCTCATGTATGTTGAGGGTGAGACAGATCTCACTGTCCTGGTTGTAGAGTGAGACAGATGTCAGTGTCCTGGATGTTGAGAGTGAGATAGTTCTCACCGTCCTGTTTGAAGACATCAATACAACTCTTACAGTCCTGTTTGTAGAGAGTGAGACAGCTCTTGCTGTTCTGTTTGTAGAATGTGAGACAGCTCTCACTTTCACATATACTGAGGGTGAGACAGATTTTGCTTTCTTGTTTGTAGAGTGAGACAGCTCTTACTGTTCTGTTTGTTAAAAGTGAGACAGCTCTTACTGTTCTGTTTGAAGAGAGTGAGACAGCTCTGTCCTGTCCTGTTCATAGAGAGTAAGACAGCTATTACTGTCCTGTTTGTAAGGTGAGACAGCTCAAACAGTCCTGTCCTGTTTCTAAAAAGTGAGACGGCTCTTACTGTCCTGTTTGTAACTGTCTTGCTTGTAGAGAGTGAGACAGCTTTTACTGTCCTGTTTGTAGAGTGCGAGACAGGTCTTACTGTCCTGTTTGTAAAGTGTGACAGCTCTTAATGCTCTGTTTGTAGATAGTGAGACAGCTCTCATTGTCCTGTTTGTAGAGTGAGACAGATCTTGCTTTTTTGGTTGTAGACAGTGATCTCTTACTGTCCTGTTTTTAGAAAGCAACACAGCTCTGAGTGTCCTGTTTGTAAAAAGTAAGACAGCTCTCAATGTCCTGGTAGTAGAGAGTGAGACAGCTCTCACTGTTCTGTTCATAGAGAGTGAGACAATTCTTACTGCTCTGTTTGCCAAAAGCGAGACAGCTCTTACAGTCTTGTTTGTAGAGAGACAGATCTCACTGTCCTGTTCATAGAGAGTGAGACAGTTCTTATTTCCCTGTTTGTATAACGTGATAGCTCTTACTTTCCTGTTCATAGAGAGTGAGACAGATCTTACTGTCCTGTTTATAGAGAGTGAGACAGCTCTTACCATCCTGCTTGTAGAGAGTGAGACAGGTCTTACTGTCCTGTTTAAAATATATAGCTATTTAAGTGAAATATATAGCTATAGTTATGACGGTGTTATTAGAGAGTAAGACAGGAGAATTATAGTTCATTTTCAGTCAAACAGATGTGCATATAAGCAAGACAAATGTGTTCCACCTTGTTAGGCTCCGCTGGAGAATGAGACAGATGTATTAATAATTCGGTCTGTGTTACACATGTCCAGATATACAGTGAGACAGGTATGCTGTAGTGTGTAATTCAGTACAGAGAGTGTGTTTTAGCTTTAGTGAAGCACAGGTTGAAGACAGATGTGTTGTAGTTATAAGAGGGTGAGACAGGCAGGTTATCACTCATACTTTGATACACAGATAGCAATAAAAGTAGGCCCCACAAAAAGAGAAACAGACAGGTGATTTTGAAATCTCTAATAGCGAGTGAGACAGGTGGGTTAAAGCTTTCTTTGCAGGTTACTGAAGCTCTGATATCATGTGAGAGAGTAAGATTAGATATCTCTCATGTGTAACATGATAAATAGACTGAGACCGCTGTACTTCATCTCACACTTTTGGATGTAGGAGAGCATCTTCTTCGCTTGAACAGAGAGTGAGACAGGCGAGTATTCACCTTATCAGTGTGTGTTATAGCTCTTGCCTTAGTCTCCAAAAAAAGTGAGACAGTGTGTGTATGTTGAGAGGGTTACTGTCCAATCCGTGACCAGAAATATAGAATGAACAGAAAGAGGTCTATTGCCATTGCTGGCGGCAATGAGCCCCACACACACACACACTCACACACACACACACACACACACACACACACACATTCTAACGTTGGTGTTTAATAGCTTGTGCAGGTGCTGAGCCAAATAAATGATTTATGGAATTAGTGAGGAGGCCATTAAGCATCATTTTGCTGGGTCTGTCTTAATGACCTGCAGGGAAGGATACTTCATCAGCCTGACTAGCCCCTGAATACCCGCTCTATGGGGGGAAAAGAGAGAGAGAGAGAGAGAGAGAGAGAGAGAGAGAGAGAGAGAGAGAGAGAGAGAGAGAATGTGTGTATTGACCCTTGGTCTGTGCTAGTGTGGAATGAGAGTGAGTAATAGAGGTATTTATACCAATTCCCAAATCTGACAATATTTTCGTCATACGCATAACATTTTCATGTTAATGTGACTGATCTAATGCGCCTGTTATTGTTTCTATAGTAACAACCCCTTTACCAAATCTAAGGCTAATAATAAAAATACCAAAAATGTGCTTTATTAAAGTCATTAATATAAAGTAGCTCTTTGTGTAACGGTTACTTATAAAAAGAAAACACACACCATTTATTAATAGCTTTGAAGAAAAACGAGCGATCGCTGGAAAATCACTGTGAGATATAAAACACTTCAGGATGTCTATTATCGGAAAATAATTGTCATCAGGTAACTCGGCTTCATTACACCTGACAGTCGGTGAATATTTTCCTATAACAATATCCAGTAGGTCTTATTTCCTGGCTTTCCGAACAACACGCTAATACGCAAATTCCTCGAGGCTGCGTTTATAAAGATTGAAAAACAAAACCGCTCGCAAATGTCAAGGTAATCATCTTCATTATCGGCACATGGACACGAGACATACTGTAAGAGAAGTGTGTGTGGAAAGCCTCGTGTCTCATCTTTATCCCTCTGACTTCTGGCAAGCCTCTTCCCTGGAGGCAATGAAGAAGTGATGTTCTTTCATGTGTGTATTGAAGTTATGTAATGCAGGGCTACTTCTTGCTTCTCGTGTCTTGTTTTCTCTGAGTGACAGATCGTTACAGATATTGCTAATTATTTATCAATAATTGTAACGGCTATTAGAAACCTCTGTTTTCAGGTGTATGTATATTCATAGACACACTAATACACACACATTTACACATACACACCCATACACACACTATTAGCTACACTTTTTTTTTTTTTTTTTTTAAAAACATGCATATTCAAATACACACACACACACACACACACACACACACACACACACACACACACATATTCAAATGGGGTTTTTCAGAGGGGAAAAAAAAATCCAGAAGCTGCATTTGAAGTTTAATTGAATTTGAAAGTCATCGTCTAATACTTTAAGAAGTCTTCCTGCTGGGCGTTTAAGCAAATAAGAGCTTGTGGCTCTAGAGCTTATGAATAATAACGCCTAAACTACTCCTTCTCTCTCAGGTAGTGCTGCCACTGGGCTAATAGTCTGGGTTAAATATGAAAAATCAAAGCAAATTACCACACGAGTGTCTCAAAACGTGTTTAAAACGATTAAAGCAAATTTGAGGCAATTTATACCCACAATTTCACCATGCCTAGATTGAGCAAATCTACATTCAAATGCCTGCATAATTGAGTTAAATGGAAAAACGCAGAAAAAGAGGAGAAGAAATAGAATAAAAAAAGAGGCTTTTCGCACCTGCAGTTAAGCTGCTGATAGTTTTGGAGAAAAAAATGGAAAAAAAATGGAAAAAAGGGGTGTGAATGTGAGATTAGTCTTCCAGGCAGTTCAGCAGTAATTATCAAACTGCTATGCGTTTTTTTTTTTTTTTTGAAGACGGCGACTTCTCATTAGCCTCACCCCTGGCAAATCGAGCTGGAGATCTCGTTAGATAGAGGGCTGGTAAGACACACGCTGCATCTCAATGCCTGAAAGGAACGCTCTGAATGGACAGCTTTATTCGTGTGCGCTTTATTCTTTAAGACAATATACTCGCTATCTAGCGCAGAGTCAAAGAATGGAAAACAATTCGTAAAAAAAGAGGGTCTGGGATGAAAAAGACTGGGTATTGATTTAGCAAGATGCAGGGTGTAGAGTCTGGATAATGGACACAAGAAAGGCCACAAAAAAAGGAAAAAAAGGAACAGGGACTAAAATTTTTTTTTAAATACGCTAAGACCAAAGCTACTTTGGTCCAGTCTAAAAAAAAATGAAGAACAAAAAGAAGAAAAAAAACAAGAAAAAGAAAAATGCAAAGACCAGAAAGACAAGCAGACACACACAAAAAAAAAAGAAATAGTAAGAACGCTGAGCAGTGACAGTGAAATAGGCATAAATCAAACTGACTCATGCAGAAACACAATAGACAAAAAACCTCATGCACAATGAAGCATGACACAGCTCGAGCCAAGAGACAAGACAAAACATGTTTCACAACAAACTCAATCGAATCAGTTCGGAAGCACAAATTAGTTCACGCCCTGTCAGAACCTGTGTGTGTTACAGCCGAACGGAATCCTAATAACTAATCATCAACCTTTAAAGCCTATTAGAGCTCGAGAATGAGATGTTCTTCAGCAATCCACTTTATATTATCATTTTTTTGGATGTGAACAATTACATGATGTTAAAACTAGTTATAAGTTTCTTAATACTATCAAGATACTGTTTCTTTTCAAATATGGGGTCATAATTGGTAATTAGCAAAAAAGATCATAAAAAATTCATCTTAATTATTGCCTTATATTTCATAAGGCATTGTTTTTCATAATCAGTGAGAGTGATGAGGGTGTGCTGGAGTCGCAAGTCAAAAATATACCGTTATATATACATAATGTTAGCTAATATTAATACACAAATTATGTTAGCAACCTTGTGTTACTAAGAAAAAAAATAGCTGTTTATCTGGACGCAACATCCATGAATGTAGCTAGCAAGCTAAGTCTGAGCATGTTAGTAACCCTTTGTTGTTGCCTAACAGCTCCTGATATTAAGTTATGGACTGTGTACCATGTTTTCCTCTGTTTCCATGTAGTTTGTTTTAATAAGTTTAAATAAAGAAGCTAAGATAATAGCTAAGAGTTATCTGTGTTCTTGAAGAAGTACTAAAGATTCATACTTGGAACTCTAATGTTGATATGTTACTTTACGAAACAAATTTTTATACTTACTTTCCTGATTGTTTCTTGTTCAGTATGATTTGACGGAAATTCTGAGGAGAATATAGCTAGGCAGGTAGACATGAATTTTAAAAAATGTAGCTGTAGATGTTATCTGCACTGTAGCTAGATCTAAAGAAAATGTTGCAAGTAACCTAGGTCTGCAGAAAACACAGCTAGCAGGCTAGGACAGATAAAAACATATCCAACAAGCTAGGTCTGAGGTAAATGTAGTTGATAAGCTAGACTTGAAAAAAAAAAAAACACAGTTAGCAAGCTAGGTCTGAGGAAAACAAAGCTAGCAAGTTAGGTCTGAGGAAAACATTTCCAGCAAGCTAGCTCTAAGGAAAGCACAGTTAGCAAGCTAGATCTGAGGAAAACATATTCCACAAGCTAGGTCTGAGCTAGGTCTGAGAAAAACACAGCTAGCAGGCTAGATCTGATGAAAACATATCCAAAAAGCTAGGTCTGAGGTAAATGTCCTTGATAAGCTAGACTTGAAAAAAATTAACTAGCAAGCTAGATCTGGGAAATATGAAGGTAGCCCGTAAGTACCTGCAAAATATAGCCAGCAAGGAAAATATATGTTGCATAGCTGGCTTTCAAAAGACAATTCTGTACAAAATATCTATTTGTAAATAGCTATGTACATTTTATCCTTTCTAAATTATTAGCTAGCCTACTTCTTTTTTTAAAGAGATGCACATAATTAATGACAGATTTTCTCATGCAATGTCATTCTTTCTTAAAGGGTTAATCTTCCTATAGGTTTCTTTTGAGCTGGATTAGTTTGATTTGACAAATAAAGTAGCATCATGGATTCCTCATAGAGACAGTATGTACAGTAGGATCACAATGCTGTGTGCCACTACATCGATTCCCAAGCTTTACAGTCTTGAATATTACATCAATGAAAAGAGACTCAATCCTGGCTCATTCTGTGAAATTGAAGGCCCATATTGGCACGTGTAATCCGACTTAATGCTTAGTAATGAGAGAAGCACAACTGGCCATCTCTAGAACTGCTGTGCTTATTAAATCCAAATCCTCAGTGTGTGTGGATCAAATGTGCTTTATTACCCAGACTTCTGATCGGCTCAGCTGCAGCTCTGCAATGAGGACAATTGAGCCATCGAGCTTTCCACAACAAACCCCATCCTTGTGATATGGCCGGTCAAACACGTACCCTCAGAAACAAAGGCATACATCTGAATTTAACAGGTGTCAGAGATGAGATGGAAAGGTTGTGACCCTGGGGAGCTGGGCGAGCTAAGCGCAGGCCACTTCATGGCTTACACATTCCGTTTCAAGTAGCTTTATAAATCATATTATAGAAAAAAGTATAGCACGAGTCAATACAGTAATACTGAACAGAGCAGGACGAAAAGGACACCCACACAGAGAGTTTGTTTTTAACTATTTTAACTCTTTCCACCCGTTTACTTTTCTTTCTTAGTCCAAGAATAAGTTTCTGGTGAATTAGCCAATCTAAAAAGTTGCAGTTGTAAGTTAAAAGGTTTGCAAAACTGAGTTTAACATTCATTTCCTGTTTGATGTGTCATTATGTTTTGACTGAATGTGTATGGAAAAAAATAGCTAGCAAGCCAAGTCTGAGGAAAATGTAGCTAACAAGCTCAGTCTGAGGAAAATGCAGGTGTTAAGATAGGACTGAATAAAATGGACCACGCAATTTACGTCTGAGGGGAAGAAAATTCTGTCTAACAAGCTGGGACTGAATATAATGTAGTTAGAAAGCTAGGACTGAGGAAAATGTAGATAATAAACTGAGCCTGAAGAAAATGTAGCTAACAGGTTAATTGTGAGGTAAATATGTATCACATGCTAAATCTGAAGAAAATGTAGGAATTATTATTATTATACAGGAAAATTGCTGGGCGTTAAGAAAATGTAACTTGCAGGTTAGGACTGAGGGAAATGTAAGAAAGCTAGGTTTGAGGTAAATCTAGCTAATAAGATGGAAGTGAGGTAAATATAACAAGCATGCTAGGTTTGAGGTAAATCTAGCTAATAAGCTGGAAGTGAGGTAAATATATCAAGCAAGCTAGGTTTGAGGTAATTCTAGCTAATAAGCTGGAAATTGGGTAAATATATCAAACAAACTGGGTTTGAGGTAAATCTAGCTAACAAGCTGAAAGTGAGGTAAATATAACAAGCACGGTAGGTTTGAGGTAAATCTAGCTAATAATCTGGAAGTAAGGCAAATATAACTAGCAAGCTAGCATTGAGGCGAATCTAGCTAATAAGCTGGAAGTGAGGAAAATATAACAAGCAAGCTAAGTAAAAACTAGCTAATACACTGGAATCGAGGTAAAACTAGCTAATAAGCTGGAAGGTAAATATAAATAGCAAGCTAGGTTTGAGGGAAATGTAGCTAATAACCTGGAGCTGAGGTAAATATATCAAGCAAGCAAGGTTAGTAGCTTCAAGCTAACTTGTCTCTTTCAAATGACTCTTCTTTCAAAAGTCATTAGCATGTAAATAAATGAGCATCAAATGTAATATTTAATTTAACAGGACACCCCCACACACACTTTTTTTTCTTTCTTTCCCCCCCACCACCCTGTTTTAGCCCTTAATCAATCAGGCCTGAAGTTCGAACTGTGCCTGGTGAATTAGCCTTCTGAAAACAGGAGACTATAATCATCTAATTATCAGCATGAATAGGACGTCTGATTACAAAATTATCCAGTTTCATCTAAGACATTATCAAAGACGTAACATCACCAAACAGGCTGCCTAATTAATCAGACAGGCCGGAAAGGCTTTTCTTGTGTTGCACTCCAATTCAATCATCAACTCTAATTTAAGGCAACATTATTGGCGCTTATTGCAATGTTTTTCCTGAGATTCCGTAATTCAGGAGTTTGGAGCTGTAAGTCAGAAAGTGTCACTTCACATTAGATGGCGGGGGTAAGGATGGATATACCGCATATTAAAACACCTGTGTAATGTGTCTCTGCTCATTGATATTCTTTTAAGTGAGTCAGATCATGACAACAATGGCTTGATTCATAGCAAATTCATAACAGATTAACAGAACAAGCTCTAACTCAACATCACTCACTCACACACACAATGCAAAATGAAGGCCTGAAGGTGGAGAGACGTTCTGTTTGGCCTTCAATCCGAAAGCACTTTCAAAGACACTTTCAAATCCCTTTGCTCATGATGAAACCTGTTCTGTTTAGGTATGTAGGAAAAATCATCATCTTTCAAATAAATGGAAATATCATCCTATAGAGCCATTTATATTATTATAGATTGTGTAAATTTCTGTTTGCAAACAATCATCTTTTACTTTTAATGAAAAAAAAAATCTTATCATGACCTTCCTCTAGTTTGAGACATTTTGATTGTAGAGCTATTAATGTGAGATAGAGCCATAATGATTAATTACCTTGTTTAATACTGACGTGAATGAAAACAAAGTTGATGCATGATCATGTCTGCTTTTGTTCAACTTTTTTCAACAATTCAACAAAGAATAAATGGTATGTTATGGCTGGGTGTGTGAGAATCTGACGTAATATCTTTACATACCTTGCATCCTGATTGGCTGGGAGAAATGTCGATCAAAAATATGTTCTCCAAGACATATAAGCTCCTCTCCCCCCCCCCCCCCCTTATTGTTTTCCAAGTGGTCTGTTCACGCCTTCGTGATATCAGTGTCAGTGACTCATTGCATTTCATTAACCCTCTAAAGCAGCAACATCAATATCTGCACATGTTCATAAAATCTTTACAGCTCTCTGCCTCTCCAAAGTGTCCTCATATGAATATTTATATGCATGTACACCTGCAGATGTTAATCCCAACCAACTGCTATTCCCTTCTCAATTTGATGCCTTTCACATCTTCCCATAATGCAGCATGCTCTGCGGAATACCTTCAGGCCTTAAGCCTGTGACTTAACCTTTAAAGCCAATGGAAAATATCAAAGGCTCTGCCCCCGTCTGCTCATGAGATGTGCTTCATGTAGAGGAATAAAGCACCGGTATAAAGATGCACACATCTACCGGCACCGTACACACACATACCTACACGAAAAAGTGTGACTTCGTGAAACTTACTTAATGTTGTCCAGGCAGCCGGAGTCGGGCTTCAAGATGGCTGTGTGGTGGAACATTTTGTACAAGGCGATGCCCAGGAAAATTACGTTGAGCTGGAAAATCAGACAGTACAATTATTCTTCAATAGAAGAAGAAGAAGAAGAAGAACTGAAGGCAAGAAGCCTTTATTATCACCACACATACATTTCAGCAAAATTCTTTTCTTCACATATCCCAACTGAGGTAGTTCGGCTCAGAGCACAGGGGCAGCTATGATACAGCACCCCTGGAGCAGGGAGGGTTAAAGGCCTTGCTCAATTGCCCCACAGTGGAGCTTGGTGGTGCTGGGGCTTGAACCCCAATCCTCCAATCAACAACCCAGAGCCTTAACCACTTGAGCCACCACTGATCAACAGTTAAGCATATTAAGTTTATATGTTTTGACTTAAACATTTTTACTAGTAGAGTGGCCACTGTTTTTGATTTCTGTAACTTTTCTATGAATATACATAAATACTTATGAGAACCTACAAGTTCTGAGTGTCTATTTTCATATGAGCTTCATATTAATCACCACTGTGGATTGTGACATGGCAAAGATATCCAATGCTTAACATGAACACAACAAAACAGGCACAAATTCAATATTTTAGCCTCTGGTAAAATAGTGTCCCTTGATATTACGTTTTGTTTTTAGATGTTAAAAAAAAAAGAAAGAAAAAAAGACAAAAATTATTCAGGAAACAAATCACTAAAAGGAAACTAATGAAACAAAGTTCATTAACAAGCATTTACCATAATGATTAGAGTGGCAGGCCCAATAAAACTCCAGATGAAATACGTGTCCAGACGCAGCCAGCACCTGAAAAGCAGAAAGATGGAGAGGGGTTTAAACACAATCTGGCAACTTCACCAATCGCATGCTGTACACACAAAGCCTTCTGTGCATATAAAGTGGTGCAAGGTTGATGGGTAATAACAGATCGAACGGATCTGAAGAGTTTTTCTGGCCACATGAGACCCAACATAGTCCTGATACATGAGCGCTCACTTGTTAAATTATTCACCTCCTAATTTCCGCTGCATTAAAAATGACGGCTTCAGTGCAGACGTTAACTTCTTGCTCATTGTGCCTCGCTCAGTCTGTTAACGCAACCTCGGTTTAACAACAAAAGCACCTTTTTTACATCCCCGCCCACCATACATATAAATATATATAAAAAATAATAATAAATCTAACAGATATTGTATTTATTTATTCAACGATTCTTAAATATATTTAGATGGAAAGTGCTGATTAATCTTCTAACTATACTGACTGTATATGACTGTAGAAAGGACGTTATTCATAATCACACTCTCCGGTGTTTATAATAATTTATAAATCACACTCTCTGGTCACCTAAATGAGGATGAGGTTCCCTTTTGAGTCTGGTTCCTCTCAACGTTTCTTCCTCTTACCATCTAAGGGAGTTTTTCCTTGCCACAATCGCCTCGGTTTTGCTCATTAGGGATGATTTTGTCTAACATTTAATTTTCAACTTTTTGTACTATGTTTCTTATGTTCTGTAAAGCTGCTTTGAGACAATGTCCATTGTTAAAAGCGCCATACAAATAAAATTGAATTGAGTTGAAAAAACCCTACAGCTACTCTGAGAACTTATACCTCAAGACAAATCACATGTTAGAGCACTCTTTCTAAAATACTGTTGTTTCTATAGTAACAACTAATTTCCACCGACTTGTACAGCAAATTCTTCATATCTAATCTAAACCTAATACCAAACAAACTTAAAACATTGGATTTTAATAATAGGAAGCATGTAAGCATGGATATGTGGATGGATGTGGATAAAGTGTTCTCTATAATGTTTATTTAAGCAGCCTCCAGTGTCGGTTCTTTGTAACTATCCCCAAAATTTCGACCATGAAGGAGTTTTTATTGCAGATGATAATTTCAGTGTCTCAACCTTCTGACCATATAGTACACGTTACAGAAGGAAATGATTTATGATTACACTATTTAATGTCATCTTCTCAAGGTTTCTCTGCAGGTTTCTTCCTCATATCGTCTCACAGAGTTTTTCCTCATCACCGTCACCTCTGGCTTGCTCATTAGGAATAAATTTATTATTTATTATAATTTATAATTCATATCATGAATTGATATATTTCTGAAAAAGGTGTTTTGTGACAATGTCCAGAGTTTAAAAGTTTAAAATCCTCTTAAGTTTTGAAAACATACCTTTAAAACATAAACCTGAGTAACCCAGTGAGGTTTCTGCTGAAGAATAATTCAATTGGCATTATGTACATAAACCAGGACTTTTTTTTTTTTTTTTTTTTAAATCAATGTAAATAAAGAGGATT
This sequence comes from Hemibagrus guttatus, assembly GCA_033459395.1. Lineage (NCBI taxonomy): Eukaryota > Metazoa > Chordata > Actinopteri > Siluriformes > Bagridae > Hemibagrus > Hemibagrus guttatus. Next base: position 6,692,035 of record JAUCMX010000029.1, on the reverse strand, counting down.
AGGGTTGGATAGAGAGAATAATGGTTGGATGGTTTTGTTAAGCAGAATCAACAAACAAGTTAGACAAAAATAAACAGAAAGCAAACAACTAAGCGAAAGAAGACTCAAATAAATAGAAATAGCTAACTATAGGAAGTAACAAAACTAGCATGTTAAAAATATAAATAAATAAATAGATAGGTAAACAAATTAAATAAAATAAACAAACAAAAAATAAAAAACAAACAAATTTTAAATAAATAAATAAATAAACTGTTTGTAGCAGGCTGGGAATCCTTGACAGATTGCTGCTGTCAATCATTCAAGCTCATTTAAATACAAGGCCCCGCCCAAATTTGTTTTTTCTCAGAAGAATTTTGTAAAAGTGAAAGCAGAGGAGAAAGAGGTGCAGTGAAGATCAAAGTGCCTTACACACACCCTATACATATACACACACTTACACACACATACTCTCTCTCTCTCTCTCTCTCTCTCTCTCTCTCTCTCTCTCTCTCTCTCTCTGTCTCTCTACTTGATTGCAGTATGTGTTCAAAGCTTGGCTAAGCAGTTGTTATGAGTTTTGTTGAATGCAGTACTGTTTCTCCAGATTACAGAGGGAATATTTAATGTCATCTGCTCTCGCTCTCTCTCTCTCTCTCTCTCTCTCTGTACCATAATGGACACCTCTACTCTGCTAGAGCCTCTGCTTCTATGATTTCTATTTCTGTATGTTTTTGCTTCCATGCTTTATCACGCTCTTGTACCAAGGAACAAAATGTGAACTTGTCTGCGCTTGAAAGACAGAACACTTGTGCTCTACAAATTTATAGCAATAATTCCCAGGTGGGCTGAATCTCTGAGTTTTGTTCTTGACTCTTAGGAGAGAAAAAAAAAAAAACGTGAAAAGGCAGAGTGACTAATTTCGCACCTCCGACTTTAAGCCGAGCGTATCAAACTGATTCGAGGAATATTCTCATAGAGTGTGAGTCAGATATGAACAGATTCATCTGGATTTGTCGTATAATAAGTTCGTTGATTTAATGTGTAATGCTTAATTTGAACATTAGGGGCAGTATAACAAATTGTATGCTTACAAAGTATTGATTTATATAAAGTGTGGAGATTGAATATTAACAACATTCTTATGTACAAAGCCACATGAAAAATATGTTCAACAGCCTTAATGTGTCTCAAGCACATGTGTTACAGCTGTCTGGTTCAGTACACAAAATGTGCCCAAACACACACTCACACAGAATTGTTAAACTCAGCAGAATCAGAAATCAAAGATCTTTCCCATTAGAGAAAAGAACACCATATGTATGTGTGTGTGTGTGTGTGTGTGTGTGTGTGTGTGTGTCTCAGATCTCCATGTACTACTCACACTCTCTCTGTGCCGTAGCTCCTGTAGTCCACGGCAGCAGAAACGGCCACGACAAGAGCCGGGATGCCGTATCCCGCCAGGTAGAAGTAGCGCTTGCGGGAATGTTCGCTCTCAAAGACCTCCACCAGCATGATGTAGAGCTGCACGCCTTCCAGAAACATCCACGTGAACGCCGCCAAGAAGAAGAAATGCAGCAGAGCGGCAAACACGGCACAGACGATCTGCATAAAACAAGATGGAAAGGAAGTGAGCGGAACTGATTATCACTGGCAGTGAATTAGAAGAAAGGATCACACACACACACACACACACACACACACACACACACACACACACGTGCATTGTAAATCCAAAATTCTTCAGATTAAGTGGACTTTGATGGATGATGTCCATCTCCTCTTGTATCGGTAATTAAATTAAAACTATGAAGTTTAGAGCTCATTCATCAAACATGACACTCTTCTATTACAGGAACAATTACACCCTGCGTGCCACCTTTGCACAGGATATTATTCTCTGTGATGACACTACTGACAAACACACACAGTGTCCACTTTATTAGGAACACCTACGTTCTTGCAGCTGTGCAGTGCATATCGTCATAAATATACAGTCATGAGCTTGACCTTTACATCAAACCCCCAAACAGGGCAACAATATAATTTAATTTAAACCATAGCATCTCACTACATCAATCTCACTACATCGATATTTCCATTTCTGTAAAGCTGTTTTTGACTATTTGTTTTGTTAACCATCATGCCATCATGGCATCACGGACCTAGAGGACAGAACAGCAGATGAAAGGTGAAGCGATAGGGGGCAGGCTTCGTGTTATAATAAAACTGAATACATGTAGGTCTGTATGATTTCTTGATCTTGCACTTGGCAGAGATTTGACAGAGTTCCAAACTTCAATTTACCGCTTCTATCTTTTCCTCTCAAGTGCGGAAAAAATAAATGAATTCGCTAATTCTTCAGCATTTAGCGTTCATGAAAAAACATGATAATCAGGTGGATTCTGATTGGTTGGTTCTGCTAGTAATAGTTATGAAGGCTCATTTCTAAGATTCCATGATGCCTATAAATAGGCCACGTCCTCATTCCCTGTCATCAACATTAGCCATATGGCACTAGTAGAGAGGGAAAAAACACCATAGAACATCATTTGGAGTACAGAAGATCCGACGATATTAAAAAATCCCAACAGTTTTGTTTGTGCACAGCTTCACTGAACCACTGTGCCATGACACATTCCCTCACAGTGAGCATCATCATTACATAAAGAGCTCCAAAGTCAATGACGTGAGTGGGTGCGCTCCAACACAACGACCGGAGAACAACTGATTAAGTGATTAAGCAGTTCTCTGCATAAATGGCAAAACATAAATAAGGCTCTAGAGATGATGAGCAGATGAAGGTCAGACTCAGACTGAGTGCTGAATGCCTCTGTCGGAGAGGTAAAGCTGATGCTTACCCCACCCCCCCGGCGGGGTTGATAATGAGATCGTTCCCCCAAGGGATTAACTATTAACCCTGACCTGGAGTGTTTAACCCTTCTCCTCGGTGGTGTGTTGAGATGATGCTTGGTGCCTGGAGGATTTTTAAGCAATTTCAGCCTGTAAGATTAGTGAATCAGTTAGAAATCTGCTACAGAATCAGAGAAACAGCAAGGTTAATAAAGAGGAACTATTAGAGAACTTGTCGAAGACTGACTGTCAAACATCCATCCATCCATCTTTCCCTCCCTCCCTCCCTCCCTCCCTCCCTCCTTCCTTCCATCCTTCCCTCCCTCCCATCCATCCATCCGTCCATCCGTCCATGTTGAAAAACTTCCAAAAAGCCCCTTGAGAAATCGGTGGTATTATTTAAAAATCTGTATAGTATTCAAACTCGCACATTTATTCTGACATTTGCCTCACACCTCCAATTCCTGTCTCCACCCTGTGCGTGTACGGAGCTTGCATGTTCTCCCAGTGCTCCGAGGGTTTCCTCCGGGTACTCCAGTTTCCTCCCCCAGTACAAAGACATCCATTGTAGGTTGATTGCCATCACTAAATTATCTTTAGTGTGTATGTGTTTGTGTGAGCGTGTTCCTCGTCTTTTAGAGTCACCGGGTATAGACTCCAGGTTCCCTGTGCCCTTGTGTAGCATAAACGGTAAAGAAAATGGATGGAAGGATGAGTGGATGAATGAATGGTATTAACCATTCAACAGATTGCCTCCTTGAAGTCATTCAGAGTCCTTTGTGTGGCATTGTGCATTAAAAAAGTTATTTATTTTAACAACAGCTCATTGTTAATAGCATATACTATACTAGCACATACTTGAATCTCAAGGTACTTCATATTTTTTTTTACCTTACTGCCAGTTTGCACAAGGTGATGTGATGTAAATGCTGATGTGAATGTGGTTATACAACTGTGTTTCATATCCGCACCACTACTTTTAACTTAACTTATTGTACTCTATATTTGAGGTTTTCTTCTTTCTTCTTAGTCTTATATTTTTTGTATATATATGTATGAATTTTTTTATTTGTGTGTGTGTGTGTGTGTGTTGTATCTTGTTACAGACTAAGCTGCTGTAACAAGAAATTCCCTTATTTTCTATCTATCTATCTATCTATCTATCTATCTATCTATCTATCTATCTATCTATCTATGTATCTATCTAGTTTGACTAAATAAATTCTCCTAAAACCTCCCAAAAATGAATGTATTCATTCATTCATTCATTCATTCATTCATTCATTCATTCATTCATTCATTCATTCACTACTGCTTATCCAAACTATACTCGGGTCACGGGGAGCCTGTGCCTATCTCAGGCATCATTGGGCATCAAGGCAGGATACACCCTGGACGGAGTGCCAACCCATCACAGGGCACACACACACTACGGACAATTTAGCAATGCCAATCAACCTACCACGCATGTCTTTGGACTGGGGGAGGAAACCGGAGCACCCGGAGGAAACCCCCGAGGCACGGGGAGAACATGCAAACTCCACACACACGGCGGAGGCGGGAATCGAACCCCCAACCCTGGAGGTTTGAGGCAAACGTGCTAACCACTAAGCCACCGTGCCCCCCTGTATATAATTATAAATTTATAATTACTAAACAGGAAAGAAAAATAATTACTAATATTTCACTCTTGCTAAGGGTTCTTTATGCAGGTTCATAGCTGTTAAAGCACATTTCACTAAAACACGGTGGATAGGGTTTGATATCCTATAGACCTTAGACTATCCTTCTGGAAATATTACACTGGTTACGATGCAAATTTAATAGAAAAACAGAGATGTTGTGTGAAGATGTTAGAAACCTTTTGCTTTGATCAAGTTGTTAGAAAGCTCCATGCCTCGTATAGCTTCTACACAGATTCCCATTACGTATCTGCTGTTTATTTTTTCGGTGAAGCTTTGCGACAGCATCGATTATCCTACGTCCAACTTGATTTAAGTGTTAAAAAGTGACGATTTACAAGAGACGGCATGCAAAAGGCTTGCCTGCCCTTCAACTGTTACCTTTCAAATTCCATTCACACATCATGTCACCTCTACACCCCCCCCATCAACCATCTTTTCCGTGCACTACAGACATGATGGCCCTTACGCTCCAAAAGCTCTCGCAAGCAAATTAGCTCTGTGCCATGAGAAGACTCGGGTGACACTCAGAAATCAGCTGTTCAGTCCGCTGAGCTGAGCAACCTGAGCCCCGGCATCAAATCCCTCGCTCTCAATCACTTCCTTGCATGTGGGCTGCTTAGCATAAGAATCAGCAGGTGATTTTCAATTTTCTATTTATTTATTTTTTGTGGACATGGAAGAAAGTGGCAAGGGTATAAAATAGACAAAGTGCCTGGTGGTTATTTTATTTTATTTTATTTTACTTTATTTTTTTTATTTTTATTTTATTTCACTCAATAGCTAATGTTAAAATCTGTTAAAATTTAAAGTTAAAGTTTTTTTTAACTTAATTTTTTTTTATTTAAGTTTTTTTTTTTTTTTTTTAAGTTAACATGGACACCATGTGGGAACAGGGGAAACATTTCCAGTGATTATAATTTTTTCTATAAAATTTTAATTGAAAATAAACAGAAGGTTTTAGTATGTTTAAATATTTAAAACACCAAAAGTATTTCATATTTAGGATTTTGCACTATTTCTATGTCCCTATTTAAATGTAAACAAATGAGTGATATTGAGCATGTTAACTCTTTAAATAAAAGACTTTTTAAGGCTATTTGTCATTCTATTCTATTGAAATGTGTTAGACACGTGTGATTGCAAGGTTTTGCAGAAGGTTTTGGGTCGAGTGCACACTGTCATGACAGCAAAAAAAGACAAATAATAAATACTTATCCATGGATGGATGGGTAGATGGACAAACCGATGAATGGATGGATGAATGAATGGATAGGTGGATGGATAGATTGATGGGAAGATGAATAGATGGATGGACGGATGGATGAATGCATTACAGATTGATGAATGGATGGATGGATTTTAATGATTCAACATTTTATTTTCCTGAAGTTGGTTTCAGTGATATAATTTGTAATAAAAAAGTACAGAACAGAATAGAAAAATAGAAGTATTTTCTCCAGTCTTTTGGACCCCATAGATAGATAGATAGATAGATAGATAGATAGATAGATAGATAGATAGATAGATAGATAGATAGATAGATAGACAGACAGACAGAGAGACAGGTAGGTAGGTAGGTAGGTAGGTAGGTAGATAGATAGATAGATAGATAGATAGATAGATAGATAGATAGATAGATAGATAGATAGATAGATAGACAGACAGACAGAGAGACAGGTAGGTAGGTAGGTAGGTAGGTAGATAGATAGATAGATAGATAGATAGATAGATAGATAGATAGATAGATAGATAGATAGATAGACAGAGAGACAGGTAGGTAGGTAGGTAGATAGATAGATAGATAGATAGATAGATGGATGGATGGATGGATGGATGGATGGATGGATGGATGGATGGATGGATGGATAGATAGATAGATAGATAGATAGATAGATAGATAGATAGATAGATAGATAGATAGATAGATAGGTAGACAGACAGATAGACAGACAGACAGACACAGACAGACAGACAGATAGATAGATAGATAGATAGATAGATAGATAGATAGATAGATAGATAGATTTAAAAATGCATTGATTGATTGGTCTACTTTCCACAAAAAGGTGTATTAGTTAATACCCCAAAGAAATCCCAAAGTCAGTGCCATAAAGCTCAAGTACATCAGCAGCTACAGCAGCAGACTGACACAACAAAACAAAATAACCAATAACTGAGGCACATGCAATGTCATAGTCAATGAGCACAGATGCACATACTGCTCAGAAACAGAAGATGAGATTATCTGATGGTCACCAGTGTGTGAAGGATCTGTTTCTGAAAAGCTCCAACATTCTGGTTCAATTATAGATTTGTTTGTGGATCAAAACCTGTAAAATGGTAGTGTGTGTGTGGTGCCAGTGTAAAAGTATCAGGTGCAGCAGAGTAGTGTTAGTAGCCCACCACAGGAATAATATCTGGTCAATGGTGGTGCATTTTCTTTAATGGTCAGTGAAGATACAAAACATTTAAAGTGATTTAAAGGGTTTAAATAATAAATTAATCAAGTGCAGAAATCTTAAATATATCTGGCTTGTGTATGTGTGTGTATGTGTGTGTCTTACAGGCTGGTCGGTGCGGTTGATGCCTGTGAGGAAGAGAGTCTCGGCGATGAACAGCGAAATGCACAAGTTCTTGTGGATGGTGTTGCGGTCGCTCTGCAGACCTCGGAAGAAGCAGAAGGTAAAGATGCAGATGAGGAGGCAGACGAGCGACAGCAGGATGCCCACCCATGTGATCATATTCAGCAACAGGTCATGCACCGGGTCTGCACTCTGCGAGAGAGAGAGAGAGAGAGAGAGAGAGAGAGAGAGAGAGAGAGAGAGAGAGAGAAAGAAACATAAGTAATGTAATCTACATCTGTAACAAATTGCAAAAGCTCCAAACGTGCTCATTGTGAAGGGTTTGTAATGGCACTGCTCTGCTTTTATTGCTCCTGTGTGGCTGTGTGTGAAGTGCACCGCTGTGGCTCATTCATGTCTACTAAAATAACGTCTTTCCCATTAACAGCCACTGTGGCTTACCATCACATACTTTCCTTCTCTGGATATTATTAACAATATCCCGTATAGCCATAAGCCTCCAAATATCTATCCAGATCCTGAACTTTATAAGCATGAAGACGACCATCACTCGGGATAAGCTGTGTTTACATAGTTGTATTAGTCAAAGGTTAGTTTACTCTGTCTTCTAAGCTGTAAGCTGTCCAGCCTGAGGTCAAACTTAGTCCAATTAAAATCTAAAAACCAGACTAACACTAGCTGGACTAATTAAATAAGTTTTGGGCATTTAGATTGTTCTTTTGACATTTAGTTGGGCCTGTGGCTGCACTTGCAGAAACGAGGAAGGCACTGCTCGAAAAACTCTAATTAAATCTTTTGTGTGTGTGTGTGTGTGAAAAAACTAAAGCTTAATATTTTTAAGCTTTTTTAATGCTAATGTAAAATGTGAAGTGTCAAAATTTTATGCAACACTATTTATATTATTACTTCAAATTTAATAATAATAATAATAATAATAATAATAATAATAATAATAATAATAATAAATTATATATTATATAAACATATACAAATCATACAAATTATATTAAAATATATATAATAATAAAAATGACAAAATTATTATTATTAATGTATTTATTTTATTTCATTTATTTGTTTGTTTGTTATTTTATTTAATAAAATATTATTAAATAATATTAAAGAATGAATAAAAAAAATAAGAATCATGAATTAAAAGCCCCTTATATCTTATGTTTAAGTTTTTTCCTTTTATTTATTTTTATTTTTGTAATGTATGAAGTCCGTACAAAATGTATGGACAAAATCTATAAAGAATGCATCATTGCTTCAATGTTTCATTCGTAGAAATTAATGTATTAAACCTAAGGACAGATGCCTCTAGAGAAATTCTTTGGACGTCACTTTTTACACAGAACACGCTTGGGCTTTGGGATTTGAACTAAGCTACCCCCCTTCCATCCAGAACTACCACAACTACAACCCCAAGTCCTTCAAGAAAGTAAAGCCTACAAGATCTGACACCATATCCCAAAATTATTCAAATACCAACCTATTAACTTTATCTAATGTTTTCCTGTCTCAATCCATTATATCCACATAGTTTAAAAAAATCCATTATGGTCCCAAGACAGAGAATACAGCATACAGAGTCCAATGCAAAGTGCTTTAAGCAGCTAATTTAAGACCTAAATGCTGTTCGTCTCCTCAATGAGACACACAAATTGACTGTAATAATGCTGCACTACACTGCACATGGCCACTTACTTCAGCACCACTTATAGAGACACATAGAGGGATAGCATGGATTTATCCGTCAATTATTTATTACACTATTGTTTAGTACTTAGAACAGCTCAGCACATGGCCACTTTCACCCTGTACCTGTCTTAGATATATAGTAATAGCTATATTTTGGCACCGTGGCAGGGTGAGATAAAATTTAGATAGCTCTGGAGTATTTCTAAAATAAGTCTTTTTTAGGTGGCTGGCAGAATGACCTACGTAATAAAATAAAAAAAATATATAGGTCTATCGTCCTGGATAATTAAATAAAAATTTAATTATATTCAAATTAGAATTATACAGCCTTTATGATATTTTTTCCAGACAATATCACTCTATAGGGATTTTTATTTTATTTTATTTTATTATTTTCAGGCAATTAGAGGTAGAGGAACAAAGCAGGTGATTTATGAAAGCAACTCATGGATTCAGTGGGCAGCAACACAATGTCTGATTTCCCTCTAGACTCCGCTGTGTACAGTCCCAGTGGAGAGCACTCGCACAGACACAGACAGGAAGTGCATGACTGATATAGGAGTGTACGCGACAAACCGTTGGGGACTGCATGAACCCCGTCTTAGCGTTAAAACCCCCTCTTCCCATCCCTGCCCATTCCCTAACACTACTCATGAATATTAATGAGCAGAAGAAACAGAACACTGATATCACAAAGTCGGCATGGGTGACTGTGTGTGTGTGAGAGAGAGAGAGAGAGAGAGAGAGAGAGAGAGAGCGAGAGAGAGTAGCAGAGGAAATAGTAAATGTCACAGCTGCAGTCGGTGAGTGAACTTTTTTAAAAGAGATTTTGTTGTTTTTGGCCGTGGCGCACATTTATTCTCCGGTCCTGCGAGACGGAGAGAGAAGGAACATGAGATAAATTTCTCTCTCAGGTCCAATTCGCCCAGTGCTGTATTTCTCCTCTATATCTCACTCTGTGTATGTGTGTGTGGTGTGCACAACAGAGAAGCTACATATGCTTCTATATAAAGTGCACACATACTGCATAAACAGCATATGTACTGCAATATAAACAGATGGATGACTAAAGCTCATACTCCCAGAACAAAAAGGGTCATAACCATAGATACACATATTAGACACATTGGTAGCAAATAATGTTACTATACTGCACATACTGACCACTTACTGATAGTCCTGAGCTTTATTCACTAGTTACTACATTGTAATAGACATATATAGCACACCTATTACAGAAAAACATGATTACAGACAAAGTATCATTCTGGAAGGGATTCGCAAAAGTAGCCATTGACTTTCTTGTAGTTTGTAGGTTGAAAAAAATTGGCAAACATCAGAATAATTATATAGAGTACCTGAGCTGAAGGTCTATATTTACTGCAAACAGTTGACACGTATTCTGTTATATATATTTATGTGGGCTGAGGTTATAAATGTAGATAGTTAAGAGTTGGTGTTGTACCTATAGTAAATTCATGACAAAAAAAAAAAAAAACCCAGGCTACTTGTAGAATGTGCTCGTTTTCTGTATGTATATATTTATATATTGTATACTTAATTACACAGGACTACATAGGTAGCGCTGAAAATAGCTACAGAGAAAATCACAGGTTTATGTAAATGCATTAGTTTCTATAGAAACAACTCATAGATAGGGGAATGTTTGCTAAACTTTTTTTCTTTTAATTAAAAGATTTGAAGGAGTCTACAGTGTCAGAGATAAAGCTATTACAATTCATTTTCAGACACAGGAACGTCTTAAGGATCGAACTTTTCTTTTTTGTTGTTGTTGTTACAGGGAATACAGGGGGGAAAAAAGCGCTGCTCCAACGTAAGAGATTACTTCTTCTTCCACAACGTAAAAACACGCCTATAAACAGGTAACATGTACGATATATCTTTTTTTTAATAACTAAAAAATGCTAATTCTTATGCAACAGATCGCTGTAGCATAAGAAGAATAAAGCATTTCAGGACATGCTGATATTGGAAAATAATCAACTTTACACAGCTTGGCTTTCATCACACCACCTGTGGTTGATTATTTCTATATTAGAAAGCACCTTGGAAAATATATTTAGAAAAACAGTCATGGGTTTAATACAGGATTATGGATGGTTTGATGTTGGCAATCATGTTTATTTAGGAAGTTCGGATGGATTCTGGTGAAATATTCACTAGAGTTGTGTATGATTTAAAAAAAATGTTCATGAAGTGAAACCCAGGTCCTGTAAATTAATCAGATTAATTATATGATTGATTCTCACCCCTTGAATGCACTTTTTTAAAAATAATTATTTGTTTCTGTTCCACAAACCCACCCATAACTATTCCTCTCCACATCTCCTCTGCCTCTTTACTGTGATCTCTGTAATTACAGTTATTCTCTATAGGGAGGCTATTTTACTCCCCTGTGCCTAAAGGATGTAACTCGTTTAGTTCTCGCTCTAACATGACATTCATGTACAGCTGCATGTCGCTACGGTCCACTTGAACTCCAAACCAAAATGAATGGTGCTGGAGTGGGTGGTGAAGTACAGGGCCTTCGTCCTTGTGCTGATTTGACAATGTCACATCGCGCCTGTATGGCTACTAAGAGTCTAATCAGTTCAGCACACGCTGATGGTCCTTAGCAATCACTCCACATGTGCATACACACAAACACACACACACTTCCAGTCTGTTGTTTTGTTCAGCTCACGATCGTCTTTAAAGCGAATAAGGATCCTGGGTCAGTATGAACCGACTGATGGATGAGAGGCTTCAACCTCATCCTTCTCTCTATCTATGTCTGTCTATATCTGTTGCTCTTTTTTTTTTTCTTTTTGTTATATACAGTGTGCAGCTAAACATGTGCAACCTTGATAATGCTCCAAAATATTTTGTTTTTACCATATTACTTTAATTCCTAGTACTACAACTATTACTATGACTATACTAATATTATTTTGGTTTCTGATATACTACCAGGGTTCACAGAGGGCTGTGTGCATCAAATGAGCATCAAATATCGCACTGAATTAAATTTGTGCCTTAAATAATATATAATTTGTGTGTAAATCAGTACAACCACAAAGCAGGTATTATATTTGCTTCCATTTCCAGCATTGTTATAATTTAATGCCTCAAAATGATCAAAAAAAGTTTCCTAAAATGACTTAAGAAGGCATTTGCAGCACGTCCACACCTCCCATGTGGGTAATATTTAAACCGAGACTGTGAAAGGGTTTTAATTCACAACTACCTTATGAATAAATCATGCATATTGTCTATTTGTCGCATCTCAGTCTTCAGCTGGCATTATACTGGTCGTGTTAGGCAAATGGCACAAACACAAAGCTTATATATTATTATTTTTGTTTGTTTTTTTTAAACCGGTTTTTTTTAAGTTATCAACATCATCACTAGCTTTATTTTTCTGCACACACGTGAGCCTTGTCGAATTATTGATTCTGATTGGTCGGATGTTTTCATTTGAATTGCATTGTGCTCATTCTAATATGTTAATGTTGCTGCAGTAACAGTGCATTCACAGGGAGAGACGCCACATGTCTAGAGAGGGCAAAAGTCATTATCAAAGACACCTCTCAGACTAATCATGGACTATTTACCCTCCTCCCATCAGGATGGCGCTACTGGTGCTCCACACTGAGGAATAGGTTCTTCCCTACAACTGTTTCCACACTGAACAGCTGATCTGTTTATTTACTGATCTGTCTATTTTTAAATTATCAGTAAAATGTCATTTTAAAAAATCCAAATTCTTGTGAGGAAAAAGGAAGGACACCCCCACACTTATTTGTGCTTAAAATGGATAAAATGACCTACAGGTGTATCACATCAGGTGCAAATTATTAGAACATTGTTCCAGAGCATTTTGAAGGAGGCTTGCCTTATTTAAACCTCAGACATTTAGCTTGGTTTAGTCTTAATTGTTGAAGTGAGAGGTATCACCATGGTCAGATCCAAAGAGCTCTCTGAGGCCTTCAGAAAGAAGATTGTTGATGCTTATGAGTCTGGTAAGGGATATAAAAAGATCTCAAAAGAATTTGTAATCAGCCGTTCCACTGTGCAGAAAATCAGTGGAGAACATTTAATACAACTGCCAACATGGCCAGGTCAGGCCATCCAAGCAAATTCCAAGCAAAAAAACACCCCAAGAGCAGACCGCAAGGTGCTTAAAGACGTCTCCATAAACCCTAAAATATCATCACTGGACCTACAGCAAGCTTTTGCTACAGTTTATGCCAAAGTGCATGAATCTACAATCAGAAAGAGACTACACACTTTAATTATTATGGGAGGTGTGCAAGAAGGAAACCTTTGCTGTCTAAAAAAACATGAGGGCAAGACTGAAGTTTCCCAAAAAACACAGAGACAAAGGCCAAGACTTCTGGAATAATGTGCTTCGGACAGATGAGTCTAAAATTGAATTATTTGGACACCATAACAGGGCATGTTTGGCGTAAACCAAATATAGCATTTCACTAAATGAACCTCATACCAACTATGAAACATGGAGGTGGAAGTGTTATGGTTTGGGGATGCTTTGCTGCAGCAGGACCTGGCCAGCTCACCATCATAGAATCCATTATGAATTCTACATTGTATCAGAAGGTGCTTGAGGAACATGTAAGACCATCTGAACTGAACCTTGCAACATGACAATGACCCAAAACATAGCAGTAAATCCACCAAGGACTGGCTGAAAAGTAAAAAATGGAGAATTCTAAATCCTATTGAGATCCTGTGGGGTGATTTGAAACGGACTGTGCATGCAATAAACCAATATTTATATATTCAATAACCAATATATTCAATATTTTTTGTTATTTTTTTTGTTTAATAAGTGAAAACAAAGTGATATTTTGTTGTTTAAATGCAATTACATCTACAGGTACAAATTTAAACGAGGCATGTTGACATTTCTTAATAAAGAACTGAATATTCAATGGAGTGTCCTAATTTTCTTCACATAACTGTATATATGAGGCCTCCCAGTGGTCCAGTGGCAGGATCCCATGCTCTTACTTTGAGGACAAAAAAATCACTTGCTGCCTAATATATCCCACCCACTAACAGGTCCCATGATGAGGAGATCATCAGTTATTCACTTCACCTCTCAGTGGTCATAATAATATGCCTGATCGGTGTATATATTTAATCATGCATAGCTGTATATCTTGTAATTTATTGTAAATATACCACTATGCACTTCTGGTTATATACAAACTGAATTTCATTGGCTTTGTACATGTACTTTGCACAATAAAGTTGAATCTAATCTAATCTAATATAAATCCCTACTAATAACCTTAGTTGATATGGTAAAGTGATGACATGTTTATTATTCAAAGTTTGAACAAACGTGCCTTCAGAATGGAGGACTTTCGCCCTTTTTTATGTACTATGGCAAGATGCATTATTTGTCTTATTAATTTCATGAGACTGGAAGAGGCTGGTGAAGGAGCAACTGTTTTTAGCTGAGAGGAAACATTTCACAAACATTCCACTACATTAAGCATATCGATACACAGTGAAAAAAATATGAGTTATTCTTTAATAAATAAAAACGATTCCTTTTGACCATCTGCTTTCAGAAATTCTGTCTTCTGTCAGCACACCCTGTAATATTTAAAATGTATTTATTACATACACAAGCCTACATAGTACAAATACTTTTGGCCTTATAAAATGGAGTAAATAAGAAAAAGATTGAGAATAAAAATATGAAAAGAATTTAATTAAATGACGGTAAAATATAATAAATTGTGCTGAAGGGAAGAATGTAGATGGAAGAAGATAAAATGTATATATGAATGTAATCAGTAGTAGAACAGTAGGACTATTGTAAGTAGAGTAGAGATGCGCATTTGTGTTGAGATGGCAAGTCCAGGTTCGACGTATTGTTCTGTTTGAGGGAATGTAGGAAGAAGCTCCTCCTCATTATCTCTGTATTGGCCTTCAGGTAGTGGAAGTACTTCACTGACCTAAAGATCCTTCAAATTTTAATCCTTATTCATTAAATCTCAGCATGATTTGGTTTCACTTTAAGTTATTTTGCGGGTATCAGGTAAACCTTCTGAATTACCACAGAGGTCACTTGGTTTTTGTACATTGATTGATTCTAATCCCTTCACAATAGCATGCCATAACCTCCTTTCACTTAGTCTATCAAAAGAAAGTAGAAAAGACCAAAGGATATTATGTGGGTAGTGTGGACTACTCTCAGCACAGCACTGACCCAGCTGTGGCACATGCTCACCTATCTGAAGCAAGGGACTAAAAATGTTCTATTGAAAAATTCATGTTCATTTTTTACTCCCTCTCTCAGTAATTGGCTTCTGACACCAATTGTCAAAGTCAAATGATAAAATTACAATGGCAAAGCAATTAACAAGCAAAAACAAAGGTACGGACAAACCCACAACAAAGAGATGGTTTGGAATAAGGTCTTATGATAATAAAGTCCATTAAAATTGTGCTGTGTTTTAATAATACGGTTCACATTACTCTCAAGGCCGTTCCCCCAACACACACCCCACCACACACACACACTTTTTTCCTCCTCATAAATTCCAGAGACTTCTTCTTCATTTGAATATTACAGAGACACGAGGGAGATGTTACATTTTTTTTTTCTCATAAGCTGAATTCCTAATGGTATCAAATTTAGGGCATGTGCTTTAGTAGGAAGTACAGCTCCATCTCCCCCATTTTCAGCCTGCAGTATGTACGAGTGCCCTGTCGTCCTCTGTAAGTGGCCAAGGCGGAGTGTGTCAACGTGCCAAGTCTGTACACAATCAACAATTTGTAGACTCGTCTATCTCGAGATGGCCAGAAAAAGGCTGCGCTAATGAGGTCTGTAGTTTGGTGAAATCAGCCTCTTCATCCCAAAATGGAGCGGTGTTAATTTGCTGTAAATTAGAGGGCAAGGTGTCTTACGTCAGATCATCATGACAACTGACTGAATAAGGGGGAAAAAAAGAAACACCTTAAAATGTAAGGTGCTAGGTCATTGCGAACTGCCAAAACAGCTTCAGTGTGCCTTGGCATAGATTTTACACCTCTCTGGAAGTGCACTGGTTGGATGAACACCATTTTTCCCCAAAATGCTACTTTAAGTGCTATAGAAAATCTTCAGAGTAAAGCTAAGATAAGTAGACGGTGGTCATTTTTTCTTATTAACCTCCGTAGGCAGGCTATAACCCTTAATGACTATTATATGACAAATCAGAATTGTGCCAAGGTCAAATGTTTACAAGGAAAAGGTCATGACACTGACAATCTTTGTCACAAAAGCCATTTAAGTCACTTGTTATGAAACCTCCTAGCATCATAAGTAGTCATTCATTCATTGTCTACCGTTTATCCGATCTATACTCGGGTCACGGGGAGCCTCTGCCTATCTCAGGCGTCATTGGGCATCAAGGCAGGATACACCCTGGACGGAGTGCCAACCCATCGCAGGGCACACACACACTCTCATTCACTCACGCAATCACACACTACGGACAATTTAGAGATGCCAATCAACCTACCATACATGTCTTTGGACTGGAGGAGGAAACCGGAGTACCCGGAGGAAACCCCCGAGGCACGGGGAGAACATGCAAACTCCACACACACATGGCGGAAGCGGGAATCGAACCCCCAACCCTGGAGGTGTGAGGCAAACGTGCTAACCACTAAGCCACCATGTCCCCCTTCATAAGTAGTCAGTGAGTATAGAATGTTTACATGATTGTTATTGGATCTACAAGACAACACAGCTATGTTAAGTCTACAGCACGGCTGCAAATTATATACGTCTGCTGGTTTGGTCCAATCCAGTGGTGTTGTGGGGGTGGGGGAATTTCATTATAGTTACTGGTCTATCTACTGAAGAACAGGTTCCTAAGCATAATCCTGTACTAACTCCTGTCCTGTCCTGAACAGTTTCCCTGCTATAATGCACTCACATCGACTCAGGAATGTTAATTGGTTATTTCAGGATGAGGGCTAGGGAATATTTTTATGTGGCGCCATTTATGAGTCTCAGTAGTGCACCACTGGCATCCGCTAGATTCTAAATCCCAAATGTTGCAGGAGAAACAGACAATGGGATATTTCTCCTAGGAATTAAACAAGTCTATTTGTTTTTAATCTGCTTTTAGCAAGCGACTGTGTGTAAAGAATTAAATATTCAACCAGTCATGGTATGAAGTATGACCGGTACAATGGGTAATTAAGCTAACTGCAGGTTGTTTTGACTCATTGTTATAATATCTAACCATTACACCAGCAGCAGGAAAGCCACCTCAAAAAGGCAGATCCAGAGAGTCCAGAGTTGGTTGATAAAACCAATATTTTGATGATGGATATTATCAGTTTGATTTCTAATGAAAATAGACATAGGCACATCTTAATAGAAAACCCATTCTTGCACTGATTCTGTATATCTTTAATGGATGATGCAACGGTAACTCAAGTTGTTGATCAGACGATTGTGGTTCAAGCCCCAGCACTAACAAGCTGCCACTGTTGGGGCCTTGAGCAAGGCCCTTAACCCTTTCTGCTCCAGGGGTGCTGTATCAAAGCTGACCCTGTGCTCTGACCCCAACTACCAAAGCTAGGATATGCAGAGATAAGAATTTCACTGTGCTGTAATGTATATGTGACAAAAATAAAGGCTTCTTCTTCTGATGATGACTGAGCTTGGATTTGGACTGTGGGACTGTGCTTGCTGTAGATTCCTGCTCCTCTGCCTTCTTCTCAGCTCTGAGTCACCGAGACAGCTCTCTCTGAACATGTACCGAACCCTGCGAGGACATGTATCCACTGCTCTGTGCCTTAAGGGCAGCCTACAGGCCTCTTTTTTTGTAAAGTCTAATCAAAAAGCCTGTCACAGCTCTCTTCTATTCCATTCTCATATTTTACCCTGTATATCTCTCTTTCCCTCACAGATCTCCCGTGAGATCTGCGTCAGCACAGTTCCACCTTTGCATCTCTCTCAGTCTTACATCTAACAAAGCTCAACTTTGTTTTCTCATAGTTCTCTCTCTTTCTCTTCCTCTTATTATTTTTATTTTTCAGAAAACTTCTCTGCTTTCATTCAGTAATTCTGAAAGGGATGGCCACCTCCAGCAGTGCCACAGGAAAGACAGAGAGAAAGAAAGGGACAGAGAGAAAAAGAGAGCTAATCCCCAGGTAAGAAAGCACTTGAGAATATGGAAATGAGGCTTTTTGAATAAATGCACCTGGGTACCACACTGTCTGGTTATCAAGCTCCATGCTTCATCTCTCTCTCTCTCTCTCTCTCTCTCTCTCTCTCTTTCTCTCTCTTCTATTCACTCAGTGGGTGAACATCGAGCTGAACCACTCAGCGTTTTGCAAATTTAAATAAAATATGAACAGTTGACCTCTACCATTGGCAAAACAGCAGCTGTCAAACAATGTTTAGTGCAGGTTCACTAAAACTACTGCGACAAAAGCATTCCACTTCATCAAGGTAATCTAACCAAGAATCAATAAATAAACTTCATGTTCCAATAGACTGGGTGATATACACGGACAGCTGTATACAACTCATGTAATTAGATCTTATGGAAGTGGAAGTGATGTTTTTACTTCCTGAAACATCTGTACCAAGTTCAGAGTATGACTAAATTGGCTGAAGAACCAAACTTCAGACGTCTCTAAGTATATAAGTGTCTCTAAACACCATCATCACTCTGGGCACATGTTTACTGTTGCGACTAGAACTAGATTTTTGCTGTAGTACCAAGAGGAGGAACTACAGCATTTTCAATGCAACAGAAAACACAACCTCTGTGTTGCCCTCATTTGTTTTTTTTGTTTGTCCATGTGACTTTGTTTTGCTTTTTGTCCTGTCTCCACCCCTTATCATTGGTTTTCCTGATGTGTGCATCTGTTCAGAGCTTAACCTTTAACTCGTTCAATTCATTTCCATTGTTACTTTCCATTTTTTTAGACGTCTTGTCCAGTATTACCGAACAGTCTTTTTTCTATTTTCCAGTGTTCACACTTTGTCCAGTTTTTGTCATTTTTTCATTTATGGACTATCCCTGGCTTGACCTGGTATGTTGACCTGTGGAAGTTTTTTTTTTTAATAGAAAACCCTTAATAAAGAACATGCCGGGTTTACACACGCACTTATTTCCTGCTCTAAATTTCAGCTTTTTACTGAAGTGAAAAGTTTTTCAACCTCAGAATGTCGCTGTAAATAGTCTTAAACTGTAAAAGCAGAATTTGTTGTGACAGCCCTTTGCATTTAAAGCTGTTTTTTTTTTATTCACACTCTCGCAGGTACTTTCTAAAGATAGTAGCACTTATTCAGTCATAAATAAGTAGCAAATGGTTGCATGACATTTTTTAAAAAAACAGAAATTTAACCAGCGTCTATGACTTTCCAATGAAGAAACCACTTTTTCTGTTAACCTTTACACCTAAAAGCAAATTATTACCAAATAGAATTTAATGTATTTACACAAACAGTTACAAAAGTGTGACCTTGACCTCTGTGACAGTGAAGAATTCAGTATTTAACCTTTAGCTTCCTACTTTACTAAACCTTTCACACCGAAAATCTTTTCAGGAATGACATACAGACTCAATACATACTAATGACACACAGACTATGACTGTAATTAGCTCCTGAGATTCAGACCTTGGTTATTTTTTTTTTTATTTATTCAGCTCACTTATGGAATTCAGTGGATATCACGTTGAAAAAAAAACAAACCTATTCAACATTGTTTAAAAATGTAAATGTTTGCATTTATATGGAAATAAATGATATTAATGTGAGTGTTTATGAGTGCAAATGCAGTTTAGACATACAAATTAGCATATAGCACATGTTTTTGGACTGGGGGAGGAAACCAGACTACCCAGAGGAAACCCTGAAGCATAGGGTTGACACATTGGGTGGAGACGGGAATCGGACCCCCGACCCTGGAGGTGTGGGTCAAACAAGATAGCCACTAAGTACTAAGCCAACGGTGTGTGAAAATGAGTAGTGGGTAGTGGTAGCTCAAGTCTTTTAGGGGTTAAAGCCTCAGCACCGCCAAGCTGCCACCGTTGGGCCCTTGAGCAAGGCCTCCAAGCCCCCCCTGCTCCAGCCAAGCCTAAAACTTACACCCTTATGAGACAGTTTAATGTTTTTCTTGCTCCTGCATAATGGCTGACCCTGCGCTCTGACCGCAACCTTCCAAGAATGGGACATGCAAAGAAAGAATTTCACTGTGCAGTGATGTATATGTTATACATCAATATTATATATATATATATATATATATATATATATATATATATATATATATATATATATATATATATATATATAGATAAGCTAGCAGGGTGGTTTACCCATAATCATCATATCATATTCAGTGATGTCAAATATCAAATCATTGCCTCATACTGTCTGGGAACATAAAGTTTACACCCCTACTAGATAGTTAGGTGTTCTTCTTGCTTTTTCATCTTTTAATGATTATCTAACAACTTCCACGTTTCTGTTCCAAACCAAATCTTTACACAAGCACACCGGTAAACAAACGAAGCATTTGGGCTCCTACCTTGACATCAACGTGGGCCATGAGCACAGCAAAGTTGGTCAGGTGTGTGCAGGAGCAGGTGGTGTGTGTGCGGTTGGTAGCGAGGAGACGGCAGTCCTGCGTAGACCAGAAGCCCGTCATGCTGCGCTTGGAGTAGCTCCAGAACGAGCAGTTTGGGTTGAAGTTCTCTTCCGACTGCTGTGGGCAAGAAGCCAAACGTAGCATGAGGAACACGGGTCCTAGTGGCCATCTTTTTTTTTTTTTATCAGTTTCAGCCTGTTTCCGTTATAGAGCGCTATGTCACTTTGATTGGTAAGGAACAAATTCCAAGGAACAAATTGATTTTCTTCATGGCTGCTTTTTACAGCCGCTGTGCTGATGCTACTTCATTCATTCACACTAAAATCATAAGAGGGTAAAAAAAAAAAAAAAAATCAACCCTCACTAGCCTACAAAAAAATTGTACCATCACTGAACGGTGGAAATCATTTTACTGAAGATTTTTAAAAAAAAAAAAAAAAAAAAAAAAAAAGGAGCACGCTTTTTCACATCACTGATATGTTCCACTTTAATAATTTTTCAGGGAGATCAGGGTTGATTCTTTTTTTCCCCTCTGTGCTGTTGATGTTATTGATGTGATCGTTAGTTCTGTTGAATTCCACTAGCGATACCATTAAAGACAATATAAAACAACAACAAAAAAAGCTATACAAAGCAAGAAATGATGGCAATTATGGGAAAGTGAACGTGTGTGTGTGAGAGAGGGGGGAGAGAGAGAGAGAGAGAGAGAGAGAGAGAGAGAGAGAGAGAGAGAGAGAGAGAGAGAGAGTATATGTGTGGTTCTGAGCAGCTGTAAGCATAATCCGTCGAGTCCTCAGATGCTTCCCGAACAGGCCGCAAAAAACTGCAGCACTCGTTCACAACTTTAATCTCCTTCCTTCTTTCTCCATCATCCCTCGCTCTCACAGGCATGGAGACACATCTGTGAGCCTGCAGAGCTTTCTTTTTTATACCTGTATAACGAGCACAAGTGGCGGAGCCAAATGGCCGTGCGTTTGTGTCTATGTGGGTTCTGATTTAAATCGTGTGGAAAAAGAGAGCTTATACTCGCATAAACGCTGGCTGCATGAGTAAGCGACCTGCAGGGAAAACTGATAAAGCCGGTATTTATACAGCCGCCTCAGGCGCCCACTTCCACCACGGCGCACTCTGAAGTGCACGGCACGCAGAATGTCGACTGAACAGGAAATAGTGCAGAGGGAGAAGGGCCAAAGTTTCACTGAGTGCCTGGAACAGCATTACAAAAAAAAAAAAAAAGTTTTTTTTTGTTTTTTCCTCTGTGGGAAAATAAAGCAGTTAGCATAAACAGCTTGCGAGCTTATAGATTTATTAAAATTCAAGTTAGGGTGCAAGATTGTAGTAATGCTTTGACTTCGTTGCAACTTTGCATGGATATTGCCAAGTTGTTCCGCATTGGTCATGAGTAGGCATTTCTTAAGTTGTCTACTAGTTACCATGGTTTCTCTGACAAGTATGATACTAGATGTAATAGGGATTCTATCTACTTTAAAAAATAGATGATACCAAAAATATATACACCAAAAATATAAACTGCAGCTCTTGTGGGGTGTTCCCGGTCTGCAGTGGTCAGTATCTATCAAAAGTGGTAAAAAGAAGGAACAGTGGTGAACCGGCGACAGGGTCAGGGGCAGCCAAGGCTCACTGATGCAAATGGAGAGTGAAGGCTGACCCGTGTGGTCCGATCCAACAGACGAGCTACTGTTGCTCAAATTGCTGTTTTGGCAGCAACAGGGGGACCAACACAATATTAGCCAGGTGGTCATAATGTTATGCCTGCTCAGTGTATATGTTGTTGTTGTTCTTTCAGCTGCTCCCTAATTGGGGCTGCCACAGTGGATCATTTAGTCTGCACGTTTCAATTTGGCACAGGTTTTTACGCCGGATGCACTTCCTGACGCAACCCTCCCATTTTATCCGGGCTTGGGACCGTCACTGAGAGTGAACTCTTCAGTGGCTGGGTTAGCGTGGGATGCTACATTATATGGTGGTTGAACACACAAGGAGGACAGCACTGTCAACCCTCTTCCTGATACATGAGCTCACAGGCGTAATAATTGGTTAGTGTCACTTGGATTGAGTTCAAGAGAGAATATTCCATTCCTTTCATCTACAGAAACTGGCCAATTTGCTCTCATGGACTCAATTGGACTGAATTTGCATTCTATTGATCTTCTCTAGAAATCTGTGTATAAGCAAGAACCTCAGGTGCTTTCTTACCTGGATGTGTCGCACTGTGAATACGACAGGATCTGACAGGTAGACTTTATTGCTGTCTTTGTTGATAGCAGCCGTTATGATGGGCGAGTTGACGATGACGGTGTAGTTGGTGCTGAGAGCCTCGCTGCTGAACTTCATGCTGGCGTTTTCGGTGGACAGGTATGTTCCCAGGTGCTTATAAAGCACAAACGCCATGCGGATCTCACCTTATATCAGAGAAAGAAAGAGCAAGAGAAAGCGCGAGAGAGGTTATTCGAACCAACATTCATCTTCACACCACAGTTCAGCGTGAGAAGTTCCACCTGGAGAATTTTGCATCACACTTGCATGGTGAAAGCTTAAGGGTGTTTTTTAGATTTGCATGGTTTAGTCTGTTCGAACAAATCTCTTTCCTTCTCTGTGTCGTTTTAGGCTGGTGAACAGGAAACGCACTTGTGCACTCGCGTATGAACAAAAACAATCGTTTTCGGTCTTCTACCCCGAACTCGGAATCAACCCAATTACAGAAATTGACTTTTGCAAGAGTTCGTTGTACTCAGGTGATTTTTGGGATCTCTATGCGCAAGGGATAATGAATAAAAAGTTTTGCGAGAGCATTTTTGCACCCTACATACCTAATACCCCTCGGTCATTGTGATTGTTTTGTTTTGTTTTTTGCTTAGCAAGACTCCATTCATTTACATGCTAATTACCTTGATCCCTACAAGGTTTTCTTTATAATTAGCTTTCTTACTTTTGTAAGTGAAAAGTATCAACAGGCCAGTGACATCCAACAGTTTTCTATATTAGTACCTTAATGAATGAGATTTTTTTTTTTGACTCCTTCACAAACTTTAAATTTAGGAAATCCTTAAAGCCCCTGGCAACACGGTTTCAAATGCGTTGTCAGCTCGCGTAGACAGTGATGATTTTCTTTGTGAACATAAAAAAACTGAACGGTTTTAGGGATAGAAAAGCATGCAGGAGAGACAGGCTTCCATATAGTCATGATTGTTGCATAGTGAGTATTTTGTACAGATTTTATTCTTAAAAAATAATCTGCAAAGATTAAAGATGAAGTGTGACTTCATTTAAATATATCTAATTAATCCAAAAGTATGATTTTTACACTGATTGAACTCATAGATCTGAAAGTGAAATTAAGAATTATCTAGAAGAATGATCTATACAAAGACACCCAAATGACTTGAGATCATTTTTCATAGTTAGGCGCTATGATCTTTAGCTGGAGTATTGATTAATACAGTGATGCTGATTAATAATTAGAATGAATTTCTAACCCCAGATGCGAGCCATTGTGCACTTATTAGACACTATTCATTTATTTATTTTCCCGCATTAAAAATCGGATGAATTCGGATTCTGCTCTGTGCTGGAGGTTGTATTCATGTGAAGTTTGACTAAAATGGGGCTCGACAAAACATGTAATGAATACATATCACCCTTAAAGCTTTGTTCCTCACAGCTGCACACACCTTGTGAGACGAAGGTTTCAAGACAGAGAGAAAAAAGACCAATAGTCTAGCAACTAGAGAGCCGATTTGATTTAACCTCATTGAAATGTCAGCGTTGCTTTATTGCCGGCTTTGATAAAAGCTACATTTCAGTTTCCTAACCTCCTACTCCTCTTTTTTCGTTAAGTGGCCCCCCCTCCTTCTCCTGCTGCATGCTGAAATGACAGAGCAAACCGAAACACACACCCCTACACACTAATACCCCCCCCCAAAAAAAAAACAAAAAACCTGCAATAGCCTCACCGACTCACGAGAAAAGAAAACCAATTTGTGTGATTCCTGTCAATGACTGTGAGTAACCAGCCGCTGGGTTGGAATATTAAGAACGGAAGAAGGAGAGAAGCGAGCTTTGATGATGCATGGCTCACGGCCACTTGCTTACTCATAAAACTGCATGAAAACGGCATGAGATGCGCAACTGTGTCTCATTTGCATGGAAGCGCAAGTAATAAAGCCTCCAGAAAAAAGTCTCCTTGATGGACAAATCAGAATATAATACGCTGATTAGACTCGGGCGAAAGGGAAAATGCTTCCCTACCTAGTGTAACGTGCTCCATAGGACTACGGGAGTAATACTCTTTATATCCTGCGCAGAGCTTTAAAACAGATGGGAGTGGCTGGCTTTTTTTTTTTTATATACAGATTCATTCCCTAACTGGAGGGATGTGACACACAAAGCCAAGATCAGCTTTTCCTGCACACACCGAGTCACATGGGGAATCTTTCCTAAACCTGATGCAAGCAAACTGTCATAACCAGTCTGAACACTAATGACTCATACCCATTTATGTTGAATTTTAGAGCTTATATTGTGCATGCACATTCTATTATAATGAATAACATTCCCACCTGTAAAAAAAAAAAAAAAGACCCATTTAGTCTAGAATGCAATTTAGGTGCCAAATTAAAAGTATTCCGCTTTTCAATGCCACCATTTCCTACCCTTATTATATAAGTCATTATGCAAATGCTTATATAAGCATGCTGGCTCATTGGGACATTCCTTATTGTGAAAATTAGGATGGCTATAAAAAGAAAACTCTAAAAGCTTGCAAAAAAAAAAAAACCCAACAAACCCAGTGTTCTACTCAGAGTCATGGCATCTTAAGCAGTCTGAGCAGCCAAACTATAAATTCTATCTATTTAGCATGCCTCCATTTACATGTTAAGTAGCTAGCCGATCCTTACAAGGTCTCATTTATAATTAGTGTTGTTAAGATATGGAAGTGAAACGTCTCGATAGGTCAGGGACGTCCCACAGTGTTCTGCAATGTTTGATATTGGGTATCACATTCATTCATTCATTGTCTACCGCTTATCCGATCTACACTCGAGTCACAGGGAGCCTGTGCCTTTCTCAGGCGTCATTCAGCATCAAGGCAGGATACACCCTGGACGGAGTGCCAACCCATCGCAGGGCACACACACACACTCTCATTCACTCACACACTACGGACAATTTAGAGATGCCAATCAACCTACAATGCATGTCTTTGGACTGGGGGAGGAAATCGGAGTACCCAGAGGAAACCCCTGAGGCACGGGGAGAACATGCAAACTCCACACACACATGGCAGAGGTGGGAATCGAACCTCCAACCCTGGAGGTGTGAGGCAAACATGCTAACCACTAAGCCACCGTGCCCCCCGGGTATCACATAAATTATATAAATTATACAGTATTTTTTCCCCCAATTTAGCAAATACTTAAATCTGTTACTTAATAATCATTTTACAAATCATAGACTCAATTGATATAAATCTGTAACTATGATTTAATTGGACTGTGTGGTCATGAAAGATTGCATATTGATTGCTTGTGACATCTCTAGTGCTAGAAAAGTGTGTAAGACCAGAGGCATTATTGTTACACAAGTCCTTACATAGCGTGACGGTGTATTTTGTCCATATTTTTAACCATATGCCAAGCATCTCCAGTTTGTATGTATTCCATTTTTATGTACTGTAAGGCTTGGCGAGATTAGATTAGATTTGTCAGTTGTAAAATGGAGAGATTTTATTATATGAACATGTGTAAATATTACGCAACACGCTAGGTAGATTTACCTGCCATTACTACACATAAACTACAAAAAAATTGTGTAGTAAGAACGTTAAAATCTGTAACTAGCTGGAGTGTAGTCTCTGTGGTTTGATACTATGGAAAATGTCCAGCTTAAATTAAAAGGAAAAATTATATTCAATATTGATTTCTAATCTCACAAATAAAAAAAACAACAACCCAAGGCTGTTATATTAAAAATAAAAAAAAATTAAATTAAACTTAGATTAGAATCTACAGCTAAACATAAGAAGATAATTAGGGAAATATGTTGATGAAGGGGTTTTAATGATACACTCAGCTGTAGGTGACCTACCGTTCCTGCCATGTTGTTTAAGGGTGTTGGCAGACAGGTGGATGGAGTTGCTTTGGTCTCCAGTCTGAGGAAACTTCAGATCTGGGAGGTTGCCATCTGTGCTCATCCGAGCCACCTCCAGCTCTGCAGGAAATAAATAAAAACACACAACTTAACAGGAATACATTCTTAGCGCTGGCCATTAACAAAACAGTGTCAAAATACATCAGGGTCATGATTATAAGCTTGCTGAAATGCCGGGTAGAGTTGCATCAGTTTACTCTCTGGAAATGTAATAATCAAAAGATAATAGATAGGTTTTACAACATGTTTGTCAACACGTGAGAAAAAAGCCCAGTGGCTTGCATATTTCATCAGGACATTTCTAACCTTATTATTGCAATTGATGGAATTATTGCTTTAGGGAGCAAGCAAAATCTGCCATCCAAATAAACTGTGCATGGATATTTTTATGCAATAAAAGGATGTACCAAATCCTGGGCAAGCACAGCACACAATAAGCAAGCTTTAAGCTAAAAAAATAAAAAATCACTAATGCTGCTGCTCTCAGTGCTTGGCTGATTTCTGCCACTTTATTCATAGGCTTTTATTTTGTTTTCACTGATATGACAATGAATAGAAAGATAAAGTAGAATCAGCATGAGGAAGTGAAGCCACTGAATCACAGCAGTACTTTTCATTCCCGAAAAAACCTTAAAGCGCAATGAGTCGCTGAGCACATAGCGCTGTCAAAGATGCTGAAAATAACATGCTAATCTCAGCAAATCTGCTTGCTATTTCATGAGACAGGACATGCACACAAAAACAGCACAGGATCAAAAGCCATGTGGCTTCAAGAATAGGAAGACAGTGCTGCAAATCTTTTTGGACTAACTGAAGTGTTTTATCTTTGCTTGAACCAATGAGGAATTTTCATTTTCCCTTTTTCATTTCATTGTCCTTTGCTGCAGAAATATAGCAATATTGCTGAAATGCTGCTTGTATTGTACAAACTCTAAGCAGCACTTTGTCATACTGTGCTCTGTTTTCAATCAGGAACTAGGGGAATAAAAAGGGGCATCTATGGGCTACTGGAGTTTGGTTGAGACGGGCAGTGGAGGATCACTTAATGAGATCAGAAAGCAGGAGCAGGACATGTCACGGTGGAGTGAATGTTGGCTGACTTTGCTATAGACTCCAATTTAAATCAGCATGGCATTGGAGCTCACTTTAATATGGACTATCACAGTGTTGCTACTGAGCCCATTTTTTGATCAATACTAGACTAGAGCTCTCTGTAACAATGGACGCCATTTTTGGATTGGGATTGCACTGGGTATTACTTTATTATGGAGCTTGCATTGGAATATAATCTATAGCTCACTTCACTAGAGACTGTATCATTGGGGTTTCATTTTAGTATGACACTAAGACTGACTTTGCTATAGACTTTACTTTTGATTATCATGGAACTGGGACTCTAGTTTGGATCAGCAAAATGGAGCTGACTTTGATATAGTTGCTCTTGAGTCCATTTTTGATCCATACGTGACTGGACCTCACTTTGACAATGGACTCCAATTTGGGATTGCACTTTATTATGGAGTTTTGCACTGGAATACCATTTATAGCTCACTTCACTATAAACTCCTATTGGATAACTATGATTGGGGTTTCATTTTATTATACAGACAACTTGGAGTAGTATAGCACAGAAAATTACGTTGCTGTAGACTCTATATTTTTATTTTTATCATGGCAGGCACTGGGACTACATTTTGGATCAGAATGACTTTGGAATGCTTTTGAATCAGAATAGGACTGGGTTTCACTTTACTGTGGACTAATTTGGATCAAAATACCATCTATAGCTCACTATGCTATAGCTTCCTATTTGGAGCTTCATTTTATGAGAAAATGGACATACACCGATCAGCCATAACATTATGAGCACTGAAATGTGAAGTGAATAACACTGATGATCTCCTCATCATGGCACCTGTTAGTGGGTGGGATATATTAGGCAGCAAGTGAACATTTGGTCCTTAAAGTTGATGTGTTAGAAGCAGGAAAACTGGGCAAGCGTAAGGATTTGAGCGAGTTTGACAAGGGCCAAATTGTGATGGCTAGATCACTGGATCAGAGCATCTCCCAAACTGCAGCTCTTGTGGGGTGTTCCCAGTCTGCAGCGGTCAGTATCTATCAAAAGTGGTCCAAGGAAGGAACAGTGGTGAATCGGAGACAGGGTCATGAGTGGCCAAGGCTCACTGATGCATGTGGGGAGCGAAGGCTGGACCATGTGATCCGATCCAACAGACGAGCTACAGTTGCTCAAATTGCTGAAGAAGTTAATGCTGTTCTGATAGAAAGGTGCATGACGGGTCAGGGCTATTTTGGCAGCAAAAGGGGGACCAATGCAATATTAGGCAGATGGTCATAATGTTATGCCTGATCAGTGTAAATTAGTACAGAATTAGGGTTCACGTTAAAACAGATGCCACGTTTGATTACTGTGGAATTTAGTTATGAACTCTATTTTGGTAATGGGGCTTACTTCTTCACACTCCACTTTAATATAAATTTTTATTTCGGATTAGAAAAGCATTCTGGCTTTCTTTTACTGCTATAGTCTCCAATTTGGATTAACATAGCTGTGAACCTATTTTAATTTAAATTGGAGTAATCTAGTATTAGAGCCTCTTTATTATAGAGCCCAGTTTTGATCGTCAGAACTCATTTTTGCTATATACTTCAAATTGAGCTTACTTTACTTAAGGGGAAGTGAGCATGATTGATTCTCAATGGAGTCCACTATAAAGTGAGAGAAAGTATTAAGCAAGTACATAATTATCAACATGAGTCTCCATGTCATTCAGATCTGTCCATTTTATGAACTCCATGGAGTGTATAGCATTGAAACAAACATTATTGAAGACTGCACTTTTTATTATAATGGTGCTGGGACTTTTGTTACAGACTCCACAGATGTTTGGGGCTCACTTTGTAATTCCATCAAGACTGACTTTGCTATAGACTCCAATCTGGAGCAGCATAGTTAGGACCTCATTTTATTCTAAACCCCAAGGAAGTTCTGGATTTGTATAGCCACAGAGCTCACTTTATGAAGGAAGTTGTTTGGGATTGGCTCACCATCAACACTGGCTTTGCTATAGTCTTGGATCAACACAGCCAGGGCATCATTTTACTACATTATGGAGTAGTATAGCACCGGGGCTCAGTTTTCTATGGACTCCACTTTTGATGATCATGGCAATGGGACTCATTTTGTCTCACTTTATTATGCACTTGATTTTTAACATAACACTGAGAGTGTCTTTTCCATGGACACGTTACAGATCAGCACAGCACCGAGTCTCACTTTGCTACGCTCTTGATTTTTAACATTGCATTGTGGGTCTCTTTTCCAAATGCCCATTATGGATCAACACAGCAGTGGGGCTGACTTTGCAACAGATTCCAGTACTTTAATATGAACTCTGGATCATCACAACACTGGGGTTCATTTTATTATGGACTGCTTTATAGCATCAGTGCTTTCTCTTCTGTGGGTCCCATTTTGGAACAGTGAGCACTTTGCTATGGACTCCATTTTGGTTCAGCATGGTATGGTGAGAATATCACAATGAGTGCACTGCTTTACTGTTATCTCTGTTCCGAATCCGGTGTGCAGTGTGCCAGGTGGATGACACAGGGGACAAGTAGGCCAAACAAACCTTATAACACAGGAAACTAAGTGTATCAAACAGGAGCTGGAGGTGTGCTAAACGTGTCAAACCTGCCTGATTAATCTCAGTGCTGCATGAAGGGCATAAAACCAGCACCGTAAAGGAGCTTGTTGGGAGTGACTCCTGCTCCCACACACTCCTCTCTCTCTCTCTCTCTCTCTCTCTCTCTCTCTCGCTCTCTCTCTCTCTCTCACATGCCGCCCTGAATCCCTTAATATCAAGATAAATTGGGTGCCAGACACAATAAATTCCATTTTATTAATTCCCAAAATGCTCGCTTCTCCAGCATGACAAGAGAGACCTACATTTCAGAGTTGCCATGGCAGCCGGTTCTAACTTAATCCTTGTTTTTTTTTTGGAGGACGGAGATGCACTGTATCAGCAAATCCATTCTCACACAACATACATACACAACACTTCTTAACCTCGTCACGATACATGTAATCTCCAGCCTCGGAGAAATACACAGTGCGGCGTGTGCATGCATAAAGAAAGAGCATCCTGAACCTCCCATTGCTGACTTCCACTATATGAAACAGATGTGGGATTTTACCGAAAACATGTGGGTGTCCTCCAAATGTCTTCCCCGCATCTCGGCTATAAAGGATAGAGAATATCTGCTTGGCATATGCAGATAATTCTGCGGTGTGTACACGACTAAATCCTGCTGATTATCTTGCTGCTACACAGGCAGACATATTGCCATGCAGGTCACTTTGAGATCTGATGACTAAACCATACACATAACATTCACCTTTAAACTCGTACATCGCGCAGACACACAGGCGGCACCGAACCCCTGCATGCTTTCATAATGAAATGAATTAGGCAGAGAGAGAGAGAGAGAAAGAGAGAGATGCCCCAGATGTGATATCTGTGCCTATCAGAAAAGTCTAAGCTTCTGGGACTAGGCCAAGCTAGCCAATAAAATGCTCATTCAGGATACATAGTAAAAGAATTGAAGATCAATGTGGCCCGAAGCCCAAAAAACCCTCGGGTGAGATTATCCAATGCCTGATAAAGAGTTCAGTAATCAGACTGAAGCTGATGCAGAGATGTTCCGAAGAGAAACGTCGGCTGCTTTTACATTGCGAGTCTCACTTTAATTTTTAATAAAGTTTTCGAATGAACAAGAAGAAAAAAGTCTCTAGCGTCAGTGCTTTGAAACGGTCAGAGGTAAAACTGTAACATTCATTTTTCCAGCACAGGAAAATCTTCAGCATGAATTGTTTTTGGTTTCACTGTGGTTTCAATCTCCAAAAAAAAGTGAGAAATAAAAAAGAGTCTGATGGGGGGGTGGCATTTATAGCTGCTATAAAGTAAGTGATATATGATAATATTCTGTTTATATTCCATGACACTAAACTCAAGTGCAAGTGAATAAAAATTTAGTAATAATAAAAACTTTTATTAAATAAAAGTACTAGTAAAAAAAATTCTGATAACCTTTATTAAATTAAATAAACAAGTACTAGCAAAAAAGTCTGCTAACCTTTATTAAGTAAACAAGTACTAGTAAAAAAAATCTGAAAACCTTTATTAAATAAACAAGTACTGGTAAAAAAAAATATGCTAACAAGTACTAGTACAAAAAAAAGTTGTGAAAACCTTTATTAAATAAACAAGTACTAGCAAAAAAGTCTGCTAACCTTTATTAAGTAAACAAGAACTAGTAAAAAAAATCTGAAAACCTTTATTAAATAAATAAGTACTGGTAAAAGAAAATATGCTAACAAGTACTAGTAAAAAAAAAGTTGTGAAAACCTTTATTAAATAAACAAGTACTAGTAAAAAAAATTCTGATAACCTTTATTAAGTAAACAAGTACTAGTAAAAAAAATCTGAAAACCTTTATTAAATAAATAAGTACTGGTAAAAGAAAATATGCTAACAAGTACTAGTAAAAAAAAGTTGGGAAAACCTTTATTAAATAAACAAGTACTAGTAAAAACATTTCTGATAAACTTTATTAAATAAATAAAAGTCCTAGAAAAAAACAATTCTGCTAACCTTTATTAAATAAACAAGTACTAGTAAAAAGAATTCTGATCAACTTTATTAAATAAGTAAAAGTACTAGTAAAAAAAAGTTCTTATAACCTTAAATACACAATTATTGGAAAAAAACAAAACAACAACAAAAAAACTATTATAGGAAAAGAATCAACTTTAGCATTTTAAGGTAATATTTTCCTGCATTTTCCTCCCACTTATTTTTCTAACACTAACTCTCACTGTCTTCCTGGGGAAAAAAAGAAATCTTAAATTCATAAATTTCCCATTTATGCTTTTTTTTTTTTTTTTTTTTTTACTATTTTTAAAAAATATATATTTATCTATGCAATACGAACATGTGAGAGAAGATCAATGTTTGACAGAGTATCTAAACAACCACTATTAAGCACAAGAAGTGGAATCCAATAAACAGTTTAAATCAGGATGTGGACAACTCTATAGAATTTCTCTCTCTTTGGTTCCCTGGAGAAATCGGCATCAAGGGAATCAGTAAAACCTTATGAGCTAATGCGGGGAAGGTGATGAGGCTCAGTTCTTTTAGCACTTTTAGAGAAATTACTTTTTAAAGTGAAAAAATGGTTATATTACCGTAAAAATACACTGACTTTAACAACGAGCAACTAACAACTCACTTTAATATTCAGATTCTGCTTAAAACTTATTTACCCTTTATATCCAGCTATACTTTTTCATTAGAACAGCAAATCTGAGATTAATTTTCTGTTGATTTTACCTCATGTTTCAGATTGTCTTGTCAAAGAACACACCCATATTTTATTTAAAACTTCCTGAAATCCAGGAATCTTTGTAGATAAATTGTATAACTAGATAATAGGGGGCACAAACTTTTACACACAGGATTATTTCATGCCATAATTTAAAAGCATGATGCCACAAGATAACGCTTTGACTCAAGGGTCTGTATCTCTGGAGTGTAGCACAGACTTACGGATGTTGTTGGTGTTCTCCTGGACGACGTCGGTCTTGAGCAGATTGTCGGCCAGCACGAAGGCACCCTGCTCCACTGTGTCCAGCAGCATGGTTGCGGCTCGCAACTGCTCTCCTGCTGACAGCGCTCTCCAGGCCGAGTGCGCCTGAGGCTGCAGCAGGTTATTCACCGTCTCCACCATCGCCTAGGGGAAAAACACAATGTTAGCACTGGCATTACACTAATCCTAAACAAAACAGCCATATGCGGTGCGCTCAGAGTTTTAGCGACGCCACTGAAGACACGATGCCGCTAGCGTGTGTGTCAGGGGCTGTTAGCTTTTAGCTTTGCTATTTCCATCCTGGCCTGAGGGAAGCAGGATTTGCTGTTACCCTGTCACTACATGCATGGTGCTGATGGGTGACTTTCCTTTCAGTTCACAAGACAACGAAGTTATGATATGAACGCAATTTTCATATATGGCTCCAAAGATGTACATTTATATTCACGTAAAACAATTTACAACTACAAGTCAAAAAAAGCTCACAAATTCCCTGCAGCACTTGTTTAATTTCTCCACCTCCGTCAGTTCAAACCCGTGATTAGTTTGTATATGTAAACCCTCCTGTTCATTTGCTTCATCATAAGTCTCACATATGTTTACATACGTTTTCTTGCTCCTAAGATACACATGTTGACAAAATTGTTGGTACCCTTCCATTAAACAAAGAAAAACCCACAATGGTCACTGAAATAACTTGAAACTGACTAAAAATTTGTTGAAAATGTACTAAAGAAAATCAGACATTTCAAGTTCTTTCAATGACCATTGTGGGTTTTTCTTTGTTTAATGGAAGGGTACCAACAATTTTGTCCACATATGTACATACACTATATTGCCAAAAGTTTTGGAACATTGAGTTTTGGGACTCAGTGCAGGCCAGTCAAGTTCCTCCACACCAAACTCACTCATACATGTCTTTATGGACCTTGCTTTGAGCACTATCATGTTGGAACAGGAAGGGGTCATCCTCAAACAGTTCCCACAAAGTTGGGAGCATGAAATTGTCCAAAATGTCTTGGTATGCTGAACCATTAAGTCTTCCTTTTACTGGAACTAAGGGGCCGAGCCCTTCATTGATTTGGAGGGGTGTCCCAAAACTTTTGCCAATACTTGAGCCTGTTTTCTGTCTTGATCACAAATTGTCCTGTTTCATATTTGTCTTTTTGTTTACCTACTTTCCTGATTTGCGCTTTTACTAAAAGACTTTATTTACTGAGCATCAGGACCCAGGTAGAGCTAAAAAACCCCGGGATTGTCACACTGCATGCAGCTAGCTAATAACTATATGATTTTGTCTGCAATGGTAGCTTTCCTCGGGACTTAGAGCTGCAATAGTACAATTTTAGAACCCTATTTTGTACAAATAACCTTGAACATGTAGAACATGATTAAAAAACTCAGTCTCTGTTGGGATAGCGATATCCCAAATAATGCAAATGCTTTGTATCACATTTTTTCCCTAATTTTTTTGCTCAAAATGTAGTACTTTGTGCATTGCTAGGTCTCTATACTTGGCTGCTGAGCTGTAAAACACTTCTGAAGTAGTCTATAGGGAGACAACCGAAGGAAAAAAAACAAAAGAATAAAAATAAAGAGAGAAAGAAAAATAGAAGGGTTATGCTGTGGCCTGAAAAAAACCTGTCTGGAAAGCTGACTAAGATGCTGGCGGTGGAGCTACTGGAAAAAAGACGAGAATTATTCACACGACAAATTCATCTGAATATTAAACACTAAACTCCGAGAGAAAAAAAGACTTATTTTAGTAAATAAACCTTTAAAACTTTCTAAAGTGCTAGCGTTAAACTAGCGTTATAGTTAACCATAATTTCTTCCTTACTTAATTAACATCAAAATTAAACAGAATGTCAGTGTTGATCGTTCAGAATTTTGGGAGTTTGGAGAACTTTTATTGTATTAATTTTAGAAAAAATAAATAAATAAATAAATAAATAAATAAATAAATAAATAAATAGATAAATAGATAAATAAATAAATTAATTAATTAATTAATTAATTAATTTGTAAATTTGTAAATAAATAAATTGTATTTAATTTAATAAAATAAAGAGATAGATAGATAGATAGATAGATAGATAGATAGATAGATAGATAGATAGATAGATAGATAGATAAACACCACCAGGGAATAAAATATTCTGCAGTCATGAAGTTTGTGTAGAAAATAATTTATATGCCCAAAAAACGCAAGATGCCAGAAAAACTTTGAATGTTTCGCTTTTTTTGGAGTTTGGAGAACTTTCACTGTATTTATTTTATACAAAAAAAAGAAAAAAAAAATTATAGCAAAAATAACACCACTAGGGAATAAATTATTCCACCGTGATGATGTTTATGTAGGAAATCATTATATTCCCAAAAAAATGCAAGATACCAAAAAACTTTGAATGTTTCCCTTTTTATTGGCGTTCGGAGAATTAAAAAATTTGTATTTATTTAAAAAAAGAAAAAAGAAAAAAACCTTATAAGAAAAATAGCACCACCGTGGAATAAAATTATCCACAGCGATAACATTTATGTAGAAAATCATTTATATGCCCAAAAAGTGCAAGATGCCAGAAAGAAAACGTTTCTCTTTTTTTTCTTCCTCACTTCCCCAGCTTCAACCAAATCTAATTTGACTTTAAAATCTCCATATTCAGATCAGGTAGCGCTGGCTGCACAGTGTAGGTTGTTGTTGGACACCGAAGTACCTGCCCTCAGCAGATTGATTCATTGCCTATTAATAATGTTTAACCTCTATTACTGAGGCCTGCTCACTTCGTACTCCCTCCAATGAGACGCCAGCCACAGTGCTGAGACTGAGAATCCAGGCCAATTAAAGATTTAAATTGCCAATGGCAAAACATGACAAGAATACTAATGGATTAAAAAAAAAGTATTGAGAATATACTTGAAAATATGGGGAAGTTTTAGCTTGGATGACTGCTTTCAAGAATTTTTGTGTTCCAAAAAAATCGATAAAGCTTTGAGAGATCTCTTAAAGGAAAGAAGATAACACGAGGAAAGAAAAGAATTTAGGGAACTGACAGCTCTCACTTGCATCTTTAAGTCAACTTTCTAATTTTTTTACCCACTTCAAAGCCCACATGCTCAAGGCTAGAGTTTACGTTTGCTGGATTTTCAAAGCACGGAAAGCTACATTTGATCCTAAATGCAAGGCATCACACGTGTGAGAGCACATCATCAGACCCTTCAGAGGAAGAAAAGGCCAGATCTAATGCTGGGTGGTGCTGGAGCAGACAGTGAACCCGCGGGATATGCTGGCTTTTGATCAATGGGCTATGAAAGAGAATGAGTTTTTTAAACAGCAGGGCTGAGAAATCTCATGCAGGAGAAAAAAAAAAGAAAGAAAGAAACGACCGTCTGTCTGCCCATCTGCGTGTCTGTCTGTCTTTTCCTGCACACAATCAGAAGGATCATGAAATAACGTGTGAACCTTGCCTCATCAGAGCTGGAGGCAGATGGGAAAATGGCCATTTCTGATGAGGACGAGAGGGGGATTGTGGGGATTTGGATAGAGAGAGTGAAAGAGAAGGTAGGAGGAGGAGAGTTTAGCGCTAAGTGTTTTGAAGATGGACGCTCGCTACAATCGATCCGACTTATACAGGGACACCAGACACCTCCCACCAACTTTTTAAAAAAAAAAAATAATAATAATAAAATAATAATAATAAAAAATAATAATAATAATAAAAAAACAAATAAAAAACAAACAAACAAATAAATAAATAAATAAATAAGAAAAAATGTTTATTTAATCAGGAAAATATTGTTATTTAACATTTTAACATATGTTTATTTATAAGTTTTATAATAGTTTTGTACTCCAGCAAAGCCTTCAAATGTTTGTGCATTCCAGTTTCACTGAATAAATAAAAAAACTAAATAAATAAATAAATAAAAAAATAATTTAACGAGAGAGTGAGGGTTGTTATAGCAAGCAGCTGCTATATTGTAAGCGATAACAGGAACTTGCTTCTATCTAACACACTAAACTACAAATGGATAAAAATGATGTTTTCTAATGAATGAAACAATGTAATTGTCGACAAACAAAAATTCTGCGAAACCAGATGAAAATAATCACCATCTTGGTGGTAACCCAAACCAACCAAGTCAATGAGTGCTGATTATACATAGGACCATTTTAAGAAAATCTGCTACACACAAATGTCTTGATTCTTTTGTTTAGACTGGTATCGCCATCCTGGTTCTCTCATTTCCATTCATCCCCCCAAAAGCCTGTCTGGATGCTAAGCTCTTTCTCCTCGGCTGCTGTGGTTTAGGCCGGCCTGAGGAGGGTTGTGCTGCTAGAAGGGATTACACGTCTGATCCCTGCACGTCCCAGCACACACACAAGCAGATTACCACCTGACCCCAGATCAGCCCGGGCCAAGCCACTTCAGCGGGAAGGACTACTGCGCATAGACTCAGGCCTGAACATGTCATGGGTTCAATAACAGCTGAAGACTGCAGCCATTATGTTCTTGCATCAGGGCATTCGAGTCAAGGCTGCTTCTGAGGGACCTTCATCCGTCTGTGTGTCAGAAAAAGATGGCATCTCTTTTTTTTTTTTATTTTATAAAAAACACTGGGTGACACTGTACTTCATACAGCTGCTGCATAAACCATTCAAGACAACTCACAGCAGCTTATGTAACATTTACAAAGCCTTATTTCAACAAGTGTCAGCTGTAGTAAAGGCAGAGTTTGAAGATGTCTGAACTGTATAGTGCAGAAAGGTCATCAAAAGCCAAATTCTGGTTGTGACATGGTTAAAACATGGTTATAACATGGTTATAATATGCTCATATGTATTTTTATAAACAGGAATAAGCAAATATATTGTTACTAGGGTTTTTTTTTGTTCTAATCTAATAACTATACTAACTAATAACTAATAACTAGTAAGTTATAACACAACCTTGGGTCAGTAAACATCTACCTTACTCATGTATGTTTACGTTGATGTAGCTGTCATTAAGGGTTTAAGTGAGCATCATGACGCTTTCTAAACCCAACAAACCAACAAGTACTAAAACACAACTATTGACACACAACAATCCACTCATGCCCATGATTCATTGGCTGAACATCTGATGCACACAAAATTAGAAACATTTCAGGAGTTTTGACTTTGTCACTTTTTTTAACAGTTCTCCTGGAAACAAAGCCATCGTGATGCTCTACCTCCCTCATGAAAAGAATAAAGCTGTTATGGCAATGAGTGCTTATGAGGATCAGCTAAACAATGTAAAGTTCACATTATAGACTCTATGGTTGCACGCCGGTCTGGTTTTGTACAAAAATCATTTTTTCCCCCTCAAACTCTGCAACTACACAGTATACAGAGTTTCTGTGACTGTACAGTACAAAGCACATGATATGAGATGCTGTAAGATTTTGTTTGGTTTTCTGTTGCTAAGCATCTAGCTGTACACTGTATGATAAGGAATTAACATTGCAGTACTAGTCTTTAGAACAGGGTTTCATAACACTGGGTAAAAATCGGTGCTGCTAAATTACAAGTGTGAAAGGTTACACTAGTCTGTGCTAAAAGCAGGGTTTAGATCATCAATAACTCGTGGATAAGTACAGTATGAAAATCTGAATTGTTCAGTTAAAAATTAAGGAAACTGGAACATTATGTTGAGGTTGAGTTATAACTGTTTAATATTTTGATCAAATGTCTTAATGAAGAAATTCTCCACGATGTCACAAATGAAGAAAGGATTGTCCTCTGTGGAAAAACATTGAATCACACAGGATTCATTGCTCGCAGTTTGAACAGAGGTTTCCCAGAATCCTGCCCGGTCCACAAATTTTCTTTTTTCAGTCCTTTCCTAAGTAGATTCACACTATACACCGACTCTGGATGCTCTGGTCAGGTCATTTATCAGTATTGACTATCAGGCTGATAGAGTCCAGCTAATGAGACTGTAATGAGTGCACTGTTCAAACCGCTCACATTTAACCTCCATCACAAATCCACCAACGGTTCGATGATGATTCTAATAATATACGAGTCAATCCGTGGTGAAATAGAACGATGCATTCGGAGCCCTGTCTTCTTGAGGACTCGTGTAGATGATTTGCTTTGTTTGCTTTCATCCATCCGTTTATTCATTTCGTCAATTTATATAAGCCACACAGGGTCTTATATATGTACACTATATTGCCAAAAGTTTTGGGACGTCTGCCTTTACATGCACATGAATGTGATATGGAGTTGGCCCGCCCTTTGCAGCTATGACAGCTTCAACTCTTCTGGGAAGGCTTTCCACAAGTTTAAGGAATGGGTTTATTGGAATTTTTGACCATTCCTCTAGAAGTGCATTTGTGAGGTCAGGCACAGATGTTGGACGAGAAGGCCTGGCTCACAGTCTTCACTCTAATTCATCTCAAAGGTGTTCTATCAGGTTGAGGTCAGGACTCTGTGCAGGCCAGTCAAATTCCTCCACACCAAACTCGCTCATCCATGTCTTTATGGAGCTTGCTTTGTGCACTGGTGTGCAGTCATGTTGGAACAGGAAGGGGTCATCCCCAAACTGTTCCCACAAAGTTGGGAGTATGAAATTGTCCAAAAATGTCTTGGTATGCTGAAGCATTAAGAGTTCCTTTCTCTGGAACTAAGGGGCCGAGCCCAACCCCTGAAAAACAACATCTGAACTCAATGATTTGGAAGGGTGTCCCAAAACCTTTGGCAATATAGTGTATGTAGATCTCAAAAGAGAAGAGAACAGGATTATAATTTGGATCATTTTTAGTAAATAAATACAAAAAAGTGCAACGTTTCATTAAAAAAGTAGCTTGTTCCTGCTGTAAATGATGCCTCTAATGTGCTTTTTTTTGTTCTTGTAATTACGTAAAACAAGTACAAACCTTTATCATATTCAAAGTCTGGCATGCAAATGAATCAAACGAGCTAAAAAAAAATCCTAAATGATCTGAGAAAGAGCTACATTTGCATTGCAAATGAGCCATTTCTCAATAATCTGGGATTTTTAGATATGATAGTGTATTAGTAATAGGAAGGAAGATTACTTTATGTGGAATTACTTTCCACATAAATGCACCCATTTGAATAGAGTGAGCTCGTACTTAGCAGAGACGGAGCAGGCAGAACGGCTGAGCGCTTTTTGTAATTGGTTTCTCGCGCATGCTTTCGCTGTATGTCAAAGCGAATGTTCTGCCGCGTGACCTAAAAGCACATTTGTCTCCAGGGCAGCATCCCAATACAGTGCAGAGGAATGAGCTTTCTCAGTGTGACGGACGCCTCACAACCACATGTTTTTAGGCTTTGGGGGCTCAGGGTTGCACTTGAAGATTGTGTGTGTGTGTGTGTGTGTGTGTGTTGCACCTGAGTATTATTGTTATTGAGTGTTTGTAATAGACAAATTTCCAGCTCTGAGCTTTAAAAGA
Source organism: Hemibagrus guttatus (assembly GCA_033459395.1). Classification (NCBI taxonomy): domain Eukaryota; kingdom Metazoa; phylum Chordata; class Actinopteri; order Siluriformes; family Bagridae; genus Hemibagrus; species Hemibagrus guttatus. Next base: position 6,651,307 of record JAUCMX010000029.1, on the reverse strand, counting down.
TTAAAGAGGCAAATCAGAGAGACACGAATGAACAGCAAAATAAGAGAGAAACTTTTAGAAGACTTCAACAACACACCTGTTTGTGCAAACACACACACACACACACACACACACACACACACACACACTCATGTTTCCTACATTCATCTCAGACATGCCTGGATTCCTCAGGCCTATTTTTTGCCCAAATTTATATAGCTATTATGTAGTGTGTGTGTGTGTGTGTGTGTGTGTGTGTGTGTGTGTGTGTGAGTGTGAGTGTGTGTGTATGTCCGAACAAGAAAACAGGACTATTCAACAGTTTTAATTGAAAGCTGAAAAAATAAACAAACAAATAAATAAAAAAAATTTAAATAAATAATTTAAAACAACAAACAAACTAACAAACAAACAAAACAAACAAACAAACAAATAAATAAATGAATAAATACAAATAATCAATGCAAAAACATTTTGCTCGTCCCCAAAAAGGTGTTTTTTTTTCTTTTCAGCTTTTTTTCCCCTTCAACTTCATCTTTGAAAAAAATAAATAAATAAGAAATAAAAAAATAAATGTTTTTCCTTTTGATTAATGTGCTTATGAGCAGGATTATGGTTAGGTGTAGGGACAGCATTCAGTAGCTTCATCACTAATTACTAATAAAGGATATACAGGAAGTCCTAATAATGATATGACAAGTGTGTTTGTGTATTTGTGTGTGTGTGTATGTGTGTGTGTTTGTGTTGATGTCTTAATATCCTTGTGGTGACCAAATGTTCCCTCAAAGCCCCTGCTGCATTAATAATTACGTCAACAGAAGGTCCTCACAATGACAGTCTGACAAGTGTGTGTGTGTTTGTGTGTGTGTGTGTGTGTTCATTCTGACCCCACTGTTCTGCTTGCCCTCATACATACTGTTATCACTCAGGCCTTATCAGACCAGTCATCTCTACCCTTCTGCACTTGTGTGATCTGTGTGACATTCAGTCTCCTTGCATGGACATGACAAAAAGCTCTGATGCTTTTTCTCCTTTATACATTCGTATACATTACATTTAGTCTGTAATTTTCTAAGCCAGCCTTCCTTTCATCCCTTTCTTCACAGCCCTCAGTATTAACCCTAATAGTAAGTGTGGCATATAAGCTGGCAGTAATAACACGCTGACTGAATGTGTTAGTGTCTCTGAGTCTATGCCAATAATCATAAAGTTTATCTATTATACTATAACACAGCTACGCATGTAAAACTTTACACCCCCATTATATTCAAAGTGAACAGTTCTCGAAAAAGGGCATGTGAAACATCAACAGTGTGTGTGTGTGTGTGTGTGTGTGTGTGTGTCCATGAGCAAGCTTTCAAGTTACAACTTTCAACGGATGGTAAAACCTCGGTCCAGAACTAAAAGTGTGTTAAAGTCTTATAACTTTATCGTAACTAAGGTTGTGGTGTTCTAAAATCTAATTTTTTTTAATTTACGAAAAAGTTTGCTGGGGGGGGGCACGGTGGCTTAGTGATTAGCACGTTTGCCTCACACCTCCAGGGTTGGGGGTTCGATTCCCGCCTCTGCCATGTGTGTGTGGAGTCTGCATGTTCTCCCCGTGCCTCGGGGGTTTCCTCCGGGTACTCCGGTTTCCTCCCCCAGTCCAAAGACATGCATTGTAGGTTGATTGGCATCTCTAAATTGTCCGTAGTGTGTGATTTCGTGAGTGAATGAGAGTGTGTGTGTGTGCCCTGCGATGGATTGGCACTCCGTCCAGGGTGTATCCTGCCTTGATGCCCAATGACGCCTGAGATAGGCACAGGCTCCCCGTGACCCGAGAATAGATCGGATAAGCGGTAGACAAAAAGAATGAATGAATGAAAAAGTTTGCATACACTTAGTACAAGATAAAGAAGCCAAAACGTCACGTCAAACTATTTTGCAAACTATTTTTATTTGTCTTTTGGAAGACATTTTATTTAATTTTATTTTGAATTTATTTCAGTTGTGTTACATTTTTTGTTGATGAACTATACGATAAAATTATAAGCTATATTTTCACACCCCAGAACCATAGAGGAACAAACGTTTGCGTTTAGTAGACATGGTATATTTCAAGTAGGCTGCCGCATCTAAATATTAACTAAATACCAATGAATAATTTATTTTATGTCCAACAAGTTGCCATGTCCATAAATGAGATTTCAGAATTAGAAACTTATATGGAGTATTTCAATCTGAAAATATTTGAATATTGATTTCACATATTTTAATTTCATATATTTGAGGAAATGTGCTGAAATACATACACACCGATCAGCCATAACATTATGAGCACTGACAGGTGAAGTGAATAAGACTGATTATCTCCTTATCATGGCACCTGTTAGTGGGTTTTTGGGTCCCTCAAAGTTGATGTGTTAGAAGCAGGAAAAATGGGCAAGCGTAAGGATAAACTATATGGCTTCATTAGCATACAGTCACAACTCAAGGATGGATGTCTCTTCTTGAATATTACAGAAATATCATTAGAAAAAAACTTATTTGATTTGGATATATGAAAAGTGTGTGGTTATGTGATATAAGATCGAATAGCAAAATATTAAAAAATATTCAAAGACAGAATTTCCAGATAAGGAAAACATTACAGTAAGTGAGGTCAGGCACAGTAAATACAGAATTTAAAAAAATTTATATGCATAACATTTACGAGCTTAATTAACTGTAGTAACATGGATATTATATCAATAGTAAAATCTGCAAGGCCATAATAGCTTTTTAAACTGTAATGTATTCATTCAAGCTGAAGCCATTTTTACAATTACGCCTCTCTCTGCCAGTTTACCACCTGTGCCAAATGTCAGGAAAATACAATGAATGTATAAAGTAGTGTTTTTATGCTGGAAGTTTTATGCCTGTGAAATCCTCCGACACGATCTGCTTTATAATAGGGTTTTAGCTTAACGCTACTCCTAGACTATGACCTATTTGCCCTTTGTGTGAGGATATGTTTTCCAACCGAACGTCTACCATATACTGTAAACATAAACATAAGCGCCGTCTATCTTAAACTTGTTTTGTCTCATCCTCTCTCTGTTTCATCCTCTTGACATCAAAACTGTCTGATTTGAGTTCTCCAGCCTCTCATATGCCGGTGTTCAGGTGTGAACAAGTCTATGTTGCTGGAATTGACGGAAGAAAACGCAGGTGTGTAGTGAAGTGTTTTCTTGGCAAGTTCGGATTTGCAGGCAAGATCCTCTTGCGTGTGGTGAAGAGCGGAGAAAATGTTCCCATTCCCCTAATCAATTACCATCCCGGCACTCTCACCCTGCTGCAATCAATGCCTCTGTTTGCACACCCAACAGCTGCTGCTGCATCATCTCCCTCTCTTTCTCTGTTTCTCTGTACTTCCCTCAGTCTTATTTATTAGCACGCTCAAACTGGTCATGCAACACACACTAGTCAGCCGAACAAAGTTACACATGTGCTGTCTTTAACGCAAATCATTCATACACATGCAATTAACTGTCCCTGATCATCCATGCGGAATTAATCATCACTGAAATTTGCTGACAGCAAACTGATGTTTTTATACAAAAAAAGGGTCTATAAAGAACCTATAGAAGGTCCTATCTGGTGCTTCATATAGAACCTTATTAAGGGTTCAAGCAAAAGAAGCCTACAGTGTTCTTTGTAGCCTGTGAAAATGGTTCTATTTAAAAATAATAAACTTTTAAGAGTTCATTCATTCATACATTGTTTAGATAATTCTTAATAATCCATCAATACACCACTTATACGACTAGATCACTAGAAACCTGTAGCCTATCCCAGGAGACTGGGGGCACAAGGCAAGGTGGACAATTATGGACAAGGTGGACAACTATGGACAATTTAGCCAATTCAAATCAGCCTACAATGCATGTCTTTAGACTGGAGAAAAAACCTGAAGTACCGAGAATACACCTCTGAGACACGGGGAAGAACATGCAAACTCGACAGAGGCGGGTATTGAAGCCTGAAGGTGTGAGGCAAATATGCTAACCACCAAATCCACTGTACCCCCCTCCCACCCCTAACAGTAATAATATCCATGCAAAAATATATATATAATATACTAAACGCCCATGTTATTTTTTAATACAACCAAGCAATGTAAAAGACAACTACAAAATACAACAGAATAATGTAAATATATGCATAAAGATTCTTCTAAAGGTTCACTATAGAAGGCATAAAGGATTCTTCGGTGCAAAGTAAACGCAATGAAACTTTTTTTTCCCCTAAGAGTGTAATGATATTTGAATTAGTGTAAATAGTGAGGCAAAGATTCTGATACTGGTATCAAAAATGCTCTCATTCCAGCATCCACTAACACGTGATACTGTGACAAAAGCCAAGCTCACGCTAATGAACAGACGACGCGAAATGACAGAAATCTGGGCATATTTCACGATTAATGATGGCAATAAAAGCAAAGCAGACTGCAAAATCTGTTCTGTGCCAATATCAAGAGGAGAAACTACAGCATTTTTTTTTTTTTTTTTTTTTACAATAAATGTAATATGAATAAACATTTTTACAGAACTCAAACAGAGAGCTAGACTGTAGCCATGTGTGAGAGTCACTTCACTTCTGCAAGTACTGAGCACTGATCATTTGTTAATAATTATAGTCACTGATGCTGCTCTGGACAATCAATTCAGCCTTCCTGTATCACTGTTAAACATACAATTTAACCACCATAGAGTTTTTGGCTAACACTCAGAACCCAAAGCTAAATAAAATCTTCCTTGATGCACTCGATTGTTTAATACTAAGTAGTAAAGATGTAATTAGGGTACTTCCAGACATGATGCATCAAGATCTGATGATTTGAACACCAGAGGTCCCAATCTGTGACCCATACGTGCCCTAGTACCCTACCACACAGTAGGCAAAAACAGTAGAGTAGTATATTCAAACAATATGAAAACCGGGATGCTTTCACTGAGATGCAAACAATAGACATTTCTCAATCCCATAAGGCAATAGAACTGGAGTGGAAGAGCTGTATAAGTGTTAAATGTTTCTCCTTGTGGTAAACAAAAAAAGATCTGAGGCTAATTTGACAGTAGGTCAAATCTGCCCACATGGCAGATGTAGCATGTAAGGATTGTATACACGCTACACACATATACTGTACTGTTTCAATGTCTGAGGAATCGAATGCTGTAGGTACTGTCAGAATACACAATTTTGTACAAATAGACAGTGCACTGGTCACATGATCGCATTCATTTGTGGAAAGATCAATTGCACTTGTCAAGTCTGATAACCCAATAGCTCCGGATTGCAAACCACACAACCACCTTATAATGGATAAATACAACAGTTGCTGTGGAAAGCGGGCATTTTTGCCATCAATTATTTCTGCTATGATTCAACTGATCAAGTCTCCTGGTCAAACAATTTACATTATTATATTTAGTATCTGTTCAGGGTCATGATCTTTTCACTCATCAAATTTTATTTCAAATAATCTGAGAATCAAATTAAAATCATGAAGCCAGTATCACAAATCAAATCAAATCATGACCAGAGTGTATCGTGACACCCTTTCTGAGTAGGTTACTTATTTTGGTATCTGTGTCAATATTATTATCAACAAGTACCAAAAAATACACTTTATCAGTCTGGAAAAAAGTATCCATACACCCCTAACTGTCAGCTTAAGAATTACCAAAGCATGTACATGTTTCCACACATGAAAACAAACTGTTATTATCAATACAACCTACTTCCATGAAGTGTATCTCTCTCTGCTGTGCATATGCTATCTGCAGTGGCTGTGAAATATAGATGTTGTTGCAGTGCATCAATAATTCATTGGTCAGTGCTGCCTGTGCTGTTCACATCCTCAGACATCTTTCTTCACATCATGTATTTATGGACAGCACCTCACACTCCATGCGCCGAGCTCTGTTTCGCTGTGAAGACTGTCTTCATGTAAGACGATCTGTATTTTTTTTTTTTTGCGGCGCTTGTCATTACCATGTTGCTGACAATAGTCAGCTGTTTGAAATCTCATCCTTGAAAGGACCATATGGGCTTTTTCTTTTTACTAAAGGCTAGCAAGCTGGCGCAACTGATCGAGGTGTGAAAGCTCTCAATACGGCTAAAGATACGAAGAATTATGGACTGCTTTGTTTGGAATGGCGCAATCGATTGAAGCTCTAGGCCTGGTGAGATCTCTGCATCCTTGTTTACAACCCAAAGCGTCATTTCTGGTACTTAAACGTATACACCAATAGAAAATACTTTCAACACGGTGCCTTGTACTGAGAAAAGAATATAAATCCTCAGCATTGTGGTGGACCCCGAGCCTATCCCAGGAACATTTAGAGGCAGGTAGTAATACACCCAGGATGGGATGTCAGTCTATTGCAAATTTATACATTAAATCATACTTGGGGGCATTTTAGAGTAGCTAATCCACCTACTGGGATGTTCTGGAAAGTGGAAGGAAACCAATGGACCCAGAGGAAAGTCCATGTAGGGAATATGTTAAATTTTGCACTGTGTGAAAAAGTAACACAAGTACAAGGTCAAACTAGGAACTTCATTTATAAGGGAGATGCTGACGTTAACACATTTACTAAAATTAATACTTTCATTATTTCTCAGGTCTTCAACAGAAAGAAAGAACATTCTATACTATCTGTTCTTCAAGGATAATTGCCATTTTGCATTATATAGACATATACACCAACCAGGCATAACATTATGACCACCTGCCTAATATTGTGTTGGTCCCCCTTTTGCTGCCAAAACAGCCCTGTGTCATGTACTGTGTATTCTGACACCTTTCTAACAGAACCAGCATTAACTTCTTCAGCAATTAGAGCAACAGTAGCTCGTCTGTTGGATCGAATCACACGGGCCGGCCTTCGCTCCCCACATGCATCAATGAACCTTGATCGCCCATGACCCTGTCACCAGTTCACCACTGTTCCTTCCTTAGACCACTTTTGATAGATACTGACCACTGCAGACCGGGAACACCCCACAAGAGCTGCAGTTTTGGAGATGCCCTGATCCAGTCATCTAGCCCTCACAATTTGGCCCTTGTCAAACTCGCTCAAATCCTTACGCTTGTCCATTTTTCCTGTTTCTAACACATCAACTTTGAGGACAAAATGTTCACTTTCTGCCGAATATATCCCACCCACTAACAGGTGCCATGATGCGGAGATAATCAGTGTTATTCTCTTCACCTCTCACTGCTCATAATGTTATGCCTGATTGGTGTATTCTACATGTATATTGACAGAAAATAACAATTACTTTTTGCCATCCATCCATCTTTCAGACTCATTAGATAACTTTAATCCCTGCATCTCATTTTTGGGTGGTTCTTGTATAGTGCATGGGATCATAAAGATCATTCCCACTCATCAAAACTTCCATAAGACAAGGTTTTTCATTTGTTTCTCTGTATAATAGCCAGGATCGATATTATTATCCAATTTAATCATATATAAGCTACAGTTTGACTTGTTGAAACACAAGTTAGACTTGAGGAACATTATTCTGGCTTCAGGGTCTGGTTTGTTCTTGTGTGCTGATTAAAAGGTGGAGTTTCAATTCCAGTGCCTTTGTTTCAATAGAAACAGTAAAATACAGTCAAAGATGTATTCAGTAGATTTAAAACAACAACACCACAGTATACATGTTGTGGCTAGTTTGTTAGCCATCTTAAGCCCCCTTATGGCTGATTTTTATAATAGTTAGTATTTAAATATGCCCCTAAATAGCTCTAGATTTGAGTCCAGCACTACATTCCTACAGATAAGTTCGTTTTTCAGATTAAATCGGATCCTTATAAGACTTTTCACAATTCCCTGCTAGATTGCTATAATTCTTCCTCTAAGTAAAAATACCAATCACTTGGGTCTTTTAAAATCTTCTTAACTAGGCCCGTATTAACTAGGTCAATTGTTCAAGTGTTCTCCAAACCACAACATATACATTTCTCCACAAATGATTCATGATCGCAATGAAAACAAAACAAAAAAATTTAGAAACTTAAACTTTCACAGGGCTTTCAAAGCATTAACCAGTACAATCGATACACCCTGGTGTTGAGATCTTGCTCCTTCTGTGCCCGTGTGTAAACTCTTCTTATAGACCAGGACCTGATCGATGACACTAGCCTCTAACCTCAGAAGATAAAGCACAACAAACTTGCTACATAGTCACTGGCTGTGCTTTCTTCTTTATTTTCTGCTCTTTTTCTAGTTTGTGGGTACAATTTTATTGATAAAAAATAAATAAATAAATAAATAAATAAATAAATAATAATAGTAATAATAATAACCTACATTTTGTACATTTTGATGAGCGAGGAATTTGACTGGCCTGCACAGAGTCCTGACCTCAACCCTCTAGAACACCTTTGGGATGAATTTGAGCGGAGACTGTGAGCCAGGCCTTCTCGTCCAACATCAGTGCCTGACCTCACAAATGCACTTCTAGAGGAATGGTCAAAGATTCCCATAAATACACTCCTAAATCTTGTGGAAAGCCTTCCCAGAAGAGTTGCAGCTGTTATAGCTGCAAAAGCCAGGCTAACTCCATACATGTAAATTCATGTGAATGTAAAGGCAGATGTCCCAAAACCTTTGGCAATATAGTGCATCTTCTAGTTATAAATTTAGGAAAAGTTTTCAGTACTTCACTCAAACTTAATAAATATGCACACATTTTAAAAACTGATTTAAATGAGCATCACTTGTGTGTTTTTTAAAGCAACAATTTGTTAAGTAACCTCACGATAGAGCTCATGCCGACTGGTAGGGTTCAGGAAGGACTTACATAATGCAAGGGGAAAAAGACAGAAGGGGAGTTTTGTATCTGTAGCAGTTAATAATAACACAACACATTCCCCAACACGTTTATTCCTCAGCAGTCACTGAATCTCATTTCACCTACAGCAAAAAAACAAATAGAAATATGTGCAAAATGAATTACTGTTTTGTTCCGGTGAACAGTTTTCAATTTATTTTCAATTGCAAATCAAGCGTAATTGCTTGCGATTGGTCGAGATTATTGTTGTTTACCAAATTCATGCAATGTTTAGGGAATTATTTCATGTTAATTCGCCATCGTCGGCAGATAAAATTAGCTAATAATCCAATAAAAATCCATTTCGGATCAGTGACTGCGGAGAGGTTTTTTTTAAACCCACTTAGGAATAAGTGTGAACCTTTGAGGCCTGGATGATGATGATGATGATGATAATGATGAAGAGCATGTGTAGGCTTTTTAAACATGCATGCTGAGTCTCTGCGTTTCTGACTGAAGATTATACTCGATTACGAGCAATTTGCAGTAAATGAGGTGATGTTTTGGTTCAAGGCCACAAAGGAGAGTGAGGTGGTATAGGTACAAAAAAAAAAAAGGACAAACAAAACACAACATGGTCTTGGTGTAAATGAAGGGCAGGAGATGAGGCACCACATAACCACATACACAGACGCTGAGGTAAATAAAGGGGCTGGTATGAGGATGAGGTAATGGCATAGAGGAGGATTTAAATACCTGTACGAAAAAGCGGCAGGAGCGCTCCCTTTTCTGCAGCTGAAAAGCCCAAATAACTTTATTAGAAGAAATAATTATCAACTGTTAAAATAAATACTCAAAAAATACACTCTTTAAGCACTTGTGTAAACATTAACTGACCGTATAATGACAATTTATCACTATTATTAGCGCTAACCATGTGTTCACACTAGCATGTGTTGTTATTTGTTGTGCATGGTCCAGCGTTTTTTTATTCTTGATGACAAACAGGAAGTTCTAAAGCTAACTAGTTAAACACAAGTTCATTTGTTTTTGTATTTTTTTATGCTAGCTGTATGACTAACAATCTCTGCTACTTATCTTTATTTCTTTTTGACATTTCTTTTTGAGCCTGTGATAAGATGAATCCATTGTTATAAGGCTTTCATCCATTTTTTGTAGCCTGAACAGGAAATAGGAAGTAATTGCAGGAAGTTGTGAGTGGGGAATTGATGAAACGTGGGACCAAAAACACCATAGGTTTATTGCGAAGCCAAAGATTTGTCTGTTGTTAGATTGTAGCTTGGTTGAATGCCACAGTGTTGATATTGTGGCACAGTTTTGTGCTTGAAAATAAAAATGTAACATTTGTCAGCTGCTACATCGCTTGCTAGTGTGAACATAAGGTAAAGGCAAAAAAGACATTACCAAAGAACTCAGTGGTAAGGAGAAAAAAGAGAGCGCAAACTTGGTATTCGTACCGTATTAGCACACTAAGCAGTCAGAGCTTACATCGCAGGGAAAATCTTTGACAAGTGAATTAGCAAGCACTTCAGAGCAACCAGCACTGGGCAAAGCAAAACTCTTTGCTGGTCTCTTCACTACCTGTCACATTGTGCTAACATCTTCTCAATTCTAAACGTTTCGGTGTCCGTCGTGTTCGAAGCTAGCCCTGCTGTTCTGCTCTGAGGCTCCTTTCTTCTGCGTTAGCCTCCCTGTTAGCGCCACTGCTGGCAGCTCTCAGGCTTCTTTCATCTGTGAAGTGTCGAAGATCTCATGGTTCGCACACTCAACTGTGAGCTAAACCCACTGCACTGCTATCAAAGGGATCGTTCATAATGCTAGCGCAGCGTGACGAACAAACCCAGAGGCTAGCGTGACATTTGGGATGATACAAATTATACAGGGAAAAGGAGCGCCGAGTGAGGGGTGACCTTGAGGAAGCGAGACTGTGAGATGAAGAGGAAGAAAAAGACTTTCTTTCCCGTGAGCCTCAGTTTCTTGTTATTGTCAGGGGAAGGTGAGAGCTAACGTCACAGTCTTGTACAAGACTGAGCTTCTCTCTAAGCCTTCAGTTATGACTGGTTTATGAACAGATCCAGTGTTTTCCAGGCTGGAGGTTGTTCCAGTGAGTAGAATGCAGCTGAAATGCTAACAGTGGAATTACATTTTGTGGCTACACACAATGATTAAACACAGCAACTCATTTAGTGGCTGAATTAAACTTCTACAGCAATTTATTTTCTGGTATAGCAGGAAGAAAACATATACCAACAATTACTGGCACCTTTTCGTCAGTTATTTGTAGTTGAAAGGGTGCCAACAATTTTGGAAGTGGCCATAATTAAAGTGTAATTTAGCAATAAATGTAATAAATGTATTTGTAATAATATTTGCATAATCTTTTTCACCAGGCCTGCTGTATCTAATTTTTTAATTTATTTAATTTAATTTATTTATTTACTTGTGGTGGACTGGCCAAAAATATTGCTACATAATTATAATTATTAGAATTATATATATATATATTTATATATTTATTTATTTATTTCAAATATATATAAATGCAGCATTAGGATTTATGAAAAGAAAAATTTTGGACCTGAGGTTAATATTTCTTTCAATAATAATAATAATAATAATAAAATCATTAAAAAAAACAATCCCAAACACACTGTCATTGATTTGAATTAGTTTGAACTGAATAAGAGATCAGGTTGAATGCACATTAGTAAGAATCTGAAGAATTCAGCAGTAGTGTAATAGTTCAGGAAAGTTCATTCCCTAGTGTGCATTATGGGAAGTGATTCTTATCTCAGTCGTCTGTTACTAATGGAGTTCCCACTGAGCACTGCTATTCTGTCCCATGAGTAACGCACTTAACCCCCGAGTATCCCCATGACGTCCTGCAGCTAAAAACCTTCCCCATGCACTTTGGCTCAAACTACAAAAGATTTTTTTTTAACATTCATGGTATAGTGGTATATATAGAAACGTGTCAATACTGCTGTAGCAGAATGACTAAATGAGGAGCTGTGGACAGACGTGAATGCATGGCTTTGCTAGTCTGGATCGCTGATTGAAGGAGCTTTGACTGTAATGACACAAAGGTCAATAGAAGGACATCTGTCTAAATGTGTGGTCTTCCTGTCTTAGGTGATCCATTAGTCCATGTGGAGCTGAAATGAGACGTGAGCAGGTGCTTACATAATCCATAACGTTGACTCTTTTTACTGTCTCACTATCAGGTAGAAAGAAAGCAGCAAATCTAACAATGATCATGAGTGACTTTATAAATGGGACAGGAAGCACAACAGCAGTTGGCTGGCAAAGGGAAAGGAATGGAAAAACAAGCGTATCCTCGGTAGTTTGTCGGCCTCCGTGCTGAAAGTATTTTTATTGGCCTCGGAAGCGCAAAGCCGAACACAGGGGGATCCTTCAGGCCTGGAACAGACGACCATCATTAAAACAATACCTACTGCTTAGCTCTCTCCATCTAACACCCGTCTCCAGCTCCAACTTTCTTAGATTGAGGCACGCTGCAATCTCGCAATCGGACTTCACGGCCAAATATAATTGCTGCTCTGCACAATATGCCAGCAAATGTGTGTCAACAGTCTGAAAGTCGAAGTAATAAGCCTTAAAGAACTTTGACTGGCTGGACTCTGAGATATCGAAGGCGTCGCGAAAGCCTTGTCTCCATACCTGTCAAACAATCTTAGCGCAGCGTGTGATCACTTCCAGCTAGCCTCTGCTTTGGGCTGAAGCCTGCTTGGAAGGTATCCAAGACGCTGAACAGCTTGCTGTGGAGCTAAATCAGGCACAGCGGCTGGCTCGCAAAATTTCATTCTCATATAAAACACATTTATAATCCAACACTTGAGGACTTTAGCCAGTTCATTAGAGCATTAATAGAGAGGTTGTTATACCTTATTGAGACTGCGAGCGGCGCTGTCTTTGCCCCCGGGAGTGAGGTTGCGCAGCTGGACATCCAGCAGGTCCACTAGCTGGCCTAAAGCTCGCACCGTGTACGTGATGTCCCCGGAGTGGATGCGGTTCTTGGTCTGCTCTGACAACTCGCGTGAGATGATGGCCGCAGGTTCTCCGGCTCGAATCTTTGAACAAAGCACCGGTATTAATTAACCTTTATTATATCATAAATATCTTATTCATAATTCTCATTAAAACTGTACATAAGTATCTCAACAGTCTCTAGGTTGTTTGTGTAAAATCTGAACAATAAATATGACTCTTAAGTTCAGTCTTTAAACTTACCTACCTAATGACTGTTAGGATTGTTTAAGTTATATTTTTATAAATATCACACCATCTGGCTGAAATATATACAAGTTCCCTTAAAATTCAGGTACAAATTAAAGGCTGTGGAATGTGGAATCATTTTAAGGCTGTTTCCCAGAATTCACCTGTAAAAAACAAAACCAAAAAACAACAAAAAAGCATGTCCATTACGTACTAAACAAATTGGATGTAACCAAATAGATCAGACATGTAAACAACGTGCTATAAACAGATACAAATAATGATGCAAATAGAATGCACGTGATTCGTTATTGTTGTTGTTGTTGTTGTTCTTTTTCCCTGTCCTTGGATGTTTGGTCCAGTAGCCTAACCTAAACTGCCTAAACCTGGAAAGCACAAAAAAAAACAAAAAAAACAAACTGGTCCACAATTAACAAAAGCAATACTTTTCTTTATTTGTCACTGCTTTATAATAACAGACTACATGCTGTGTAATCTCCCAAAAATATTTGAATTATTAAAAAAAAATAAAGTTATTAATTTAAAATAAAAAAAAAAAAATGAATTAATTTAAAATAATAATTAAATGATGTTTTAAGGAAACATGTTTTTGTACTGTGTCCTATCTTTATGGATTCTGATTATAGCGTTCATTAAAATAAATAAATGAACAAACAAACAAATCAATCAATTAAAAAAAAAATGCCTCCAGGCTGATTCCTTTAAATCTGAATACAGACCCGGAAAACATATACATATACAGACTGGGGTATTAGGTTGCACCGGTAGTACACCGAAATGGACTTTCAGAAGCACAGCCTGGATATTACCTACGCCGAACACCTTTAGGCTCTATTTGATCTGCGGTAAGTCTAACAGCCCTGCAGTTAAACGCTCCAGCCATGTGGAAGAAGCACAATCCCTGTCTCGCCCGGCGTCGCGTCTTGTCCGATATGCAACAGCTGCTGAAATCTTTCTCTATTCCACAGACTGTGATTTTAAAAACCATCAAGAAGTCCTCCTATCCCCTGTGGGCAACGGAAAATACATTCCTGTCTCAAACGCCTTTGTAACTTCCTGTTGCAGCATAGTCATAGCGTTGGGTGCTCAAGACAAGACAGGGGAAAAAAAAAAAAACATCTTGGAATAAAATGGTTCCTCTGAACTGCTGTGCTTTCTGAAGGGTGTTTATATATTTTTTTTTCAAGGGAAGGATTTAATTAAAAAGCTCCTCCAGCGAAGGAACAAATGTGTTTATTTGCTAATGAGAGTCGTGTAGACGGTAAGGAATAAACTGAAGCCTTGTAGTAGTCTGGCC
>JAUCMX010000029.1:6566945-6629445 GCA_033459395.1 Hemibagrus guttatus | reverse complement strand
AAGGAAGGAAGGAAAGAAGGAAGGAAGGAAGGAAGGAAGGAAGGAAGGAAGGAAGGAAGGAAGGAAGGAAGGGATGGATAGACGGATGGAAGGCAGGCAGGAAGGAAGGAAGGAAGGAAGGAAGGAAGGAAGGAAGGAAGGAAGGAAGGAAAGTGAAGGTTTATATATATATATATATATATATATATATATATATATATATATATATATATATATATATATATATATATTTAAAAAAAAGAACGAAGAAATCCATCCATCCATCCATCCATCCATCCATCTATCTATCTGTTTGTTTTTGCTGTGTTTATTTAATTGCAATCAAACATTAGATGATATTTCCTGGAAAATAAATAAGTCAGTTTGCAAATGTCTTAAGCTTGTGTGTGTGTGCATGTGCGTGTGTGTGTGTGTGTGGGTGTGTGTGTGCGTGTGAATAAGCTTGAATTAACCCTGCACTAGCTGAATCAGAGGTTAGTATTTTCAGCCCATAACAACGTCCATGACACTGAATTACTGAATGAAGAAAATCCTTCTCTTCAGCTCGTCTCTGATGGAGTACAATTTAATCTCTATTAAGATTGCATTAGTTAATTGATTACATATGGCATATGTTACCTATTGTTCCGAAGGGGCATGGCTGTGTAGCGGTGAGGCCCTGGCGAGTTTTGGGCCAGGTTAGCTCCGCCTCCACAGTCGGGTTACAGAACTCCGCAGCGTAGTTGGGCAGGACAGAGGAAGGTGGTGGGCGTGTGCTGGAAAGGGGCCCTGCGCCTCCCGGAGATCGGAACTCAACAGTGGTAGTATGAGCCCTCGGAGTAAACACGCTCAGAGCCGGGGATCTGGTAGAGCTAGAGGTGGTGGTTGTAGTGGTAGAGGTGGTGGCTGTGGACACTGTAGTCGGGTTGGTCATCCTGGTGGTGGTGGTTGTAGTGGTGTCCATGAAGATGTGAACCGACGAAGATGACTCTGTGGAGGCAGAAGGAGAGAAGATGCATGGAGTCAGTTGTGGATGCTGATGGACTATTTTGTATTGGAGCATGACTGCTTCCAGAGTCGCAACTCATCACGGTCTCTGAGGCTGCAAGAGGAAAATGAGAGATACCAAGAAAGAGAAAGAGATAGAGACAGATACACATGGGGAGGGAGAGAATGAGTGAGAGAGAGAACAAGAGAGAGAGAGAGAGAGAGAGAGATAGAGAAGCATCAGCTTCAAATCAGCCGCTCAGTTAGACTTGACAGGTTTCTACATGGGCCTCCTATCAGTTGACTTCACAAACAGCATACATACACACTCAAAGAGAGAGACAGCTACAACATGTTCAGTATACACACACACACACGCTCAGAAGCACTCTAGTTAGGCTAACAAATCAATAAGAATGTTCAACATTGCCTCTTGAACAAAGTGAACTGGAGGGAAATATGTCTTCAACAAATACCCCTTTCCCCTCACATTCTCTTTTCTTGTCCATTTCCCTCCCGCATGTACAACCCTATTTTTTTCTGATACAAATGCCATCTGCACTTAGAGAAAGGACGCAGCACCATATAAGAAGGACCAGCGGAAAAAGTCTAGCAGTATAAGCATGCATGACCTTGAGTAACAGTAACAAGGTCATTCGTGTGAGAACGTAATCAGACAATTTGTGAGCAAGTCCTACACAATCCAGATACATCATATACCAGGTTGTCAAACATGGCTGCCATGAAGTTGGTTCATTTGCGAAGCAGCGCGTGTTTCCATGGTAACTGCACTTACTTCCTGTGGTAGGGGGAAAAGAAAACGTGGCTCGATATGAATATTTTTTTTTTTTACCGGCGTCCCCGTAATCACCCGGGATAGCAATTTCAATCATCTTGAAACAACCTTGACCGTCCCAATGACTACTTTTTTCTTATATTTAGAATTATAACTTGTAAAAGAACACATCACTCCAGGCCAGCACAAAGCTTTAGGCTGCTGTCAATCAAAACGGTCACGGTAGGCGAGCTGGCAAGTAGACTGACGTTAATGCTAACATAATAGCTAGATGCTGTTTGGCTGAACAATACAGTCTGACAGAATTTGTTTCCCAGCATAGTACTTTTATGCGCATTGTCAGAGGTGATGACGGCTCTTCACGTCTCCTTTTGAGTCTATTCTTTTTCCTAGAATAAATCTCAGCATACTTTGTTCCAACAGCTATCAACATATGTAGGATGAACTATTAACTGTTAAATACCTTTAATCTCTTTTTTTTTTTTTCCTGCATTCTGTACAAAGACAGCAAGACACAATGGGCATCATTTGATCATATCTGAAGGTATGAGAGAAATGATATCCTAGAAGCAGATTGTGCCTGGGACAACAGGGTGTCATTAATTTTGAGCTCTGTGTGTTTACTCGACACCGTGGGAGATTAGTTAAGCATTACTTTCTGATCCTATGGCTAATATCAATGCTGACCGCATCCGAGAAATAAAATAGACCATAACACACACACACAAACAGACAGAGAGAGACAAACACATACACACACCTACACACAGACACTGTAATTGCAAAATAAGGAGCTGAAATTAATTTTGCCCGAAGCACTTTATGAGGCTGCACTAAGCATCTAATTGAGACAGAAACAGGGGGAAAAATGTAGACAGGGAGAAAGAAAGAAAGAAAGAAAGAAAGAAAGAGAGAGAGAGATAGAGAGAGAGAGAGAGAGAGAGAGAGAGAGAGAGAGAGAGAGAGAGAGAGAGAGAGAGAGAGAGAATAATCATTTTAAAATGAGGCAAAGGTCAAATCTACAAGGCTGGGTGTCTACAATTCTCTACAAAATTAACCACTAGACAGCAACATCATTAAGCACCAACACACTATACCAAACACCTACACCTAACCCCACCCCCAACATTGTATTTACCAACGTTCATAATCAATAACCACCCATTACTAATATTCACTCTCACCAATATTCCCCATCACCAAAGTTCATCACAGAACTCCATTAACCATATTTACCACCAACATTTAGCATCATTGCTCAACATCTTCCATCAAATCCACCAAAAACAGCCATCAACTTCAAAAACACCTACATCTACCATCAGTGGTCAACATCCATCAAAAATCCACCAAAAACAGCCATCACCTTCGAAAACACCTACATTTATTATCAGTGGTCAACATCCATCAAAAATCCACCAAAAACAGCCATCACCTTCGAAAACACCTACATTTATTATCAGTGGTCAACATCCTCCATCAAATCCACCAAAAACAGCCATCACCTTCGAAAACACCTACATTTATTATCAGTGGTCAACATCCTCCATCAAATCCACCAAAAACACCTACATTTATTGTCAGTGGTCAACATCCTCCATCAAATCCACCAAAAACAGCCATCACCTTCGAAAACACCTACATTTATTATCAGTGGTCAACATCCTCCATCAAATCCACCAAAAACACCTACATTTATTATCAGTGGTCAACATCCTCCATCAAATCCACCAAAAACAGCCATCACCTTCGAAAACACCTACATTTATTATCAGTGGTCAACATCCTCCATCAAATCCACCAAAAACACCTACATTTATTGTCAGTGGTCAACATCCTCCATCAAATCCACCAAAAACAGCCATCACCTTCGAAAACACCTACATTTATTATCAGTGGTCAACATCCTCCATCAAATCCACCAAAAACACCTACATTTATTATCAGTGGTCAACATCCTCCATCAAATCCACCAAAAACAGCCATCACCTTCGAAAACACCTACATTTATTATCAGTGGTCAACATCCTCCATCAAATCCACCAAAAACACCTACATTTATTATCAGTGGTCAACATCCTCCATCAAATCCACCAAAAACACCTACATTTATTATCAGTGGTCAACATCCTCCATCAAATCCACCAAAAACACCTACATTTATTATCAGTGGTCAACATCCTCCATCAGATGCATCACAAAACCAATCTATGAATGAATGACCGAATCAATGAAACACCACTCATGATTAAAGAAAGAAAAAATCAGCATTAAAAGACCAAAATACATCGTACACCATCATACACCAAAATCCATCACCATCAAAAACCTGTGTTTACTATAAACACATCACGTTCACCATCAAACCCTGTGAAAACCAACGTTTATCAATAAACTCTGTCATCCGCTGCCATATTCCATCCCATAATATTACAATCCTGTCAGCTTTCTTCAAAAAATAATGCACTAACAATGACAAGCCAAATAATCCAATGTGAAGAGGGAAAGATTTCTTTAAACATTTCACTGAACACACCCAGGTGCAGAGCTCAAACACAGTCTCGGGGTTTGTTGACGTTCGGTGGAGAATTTTTGTGCTGGCACGCTCAGAGCTTTAGTTACCCTGTCAGCTCTGAAATACTCCTGACCCGTTTTGTTGAACCTCTGGGTCCATTTCACTTTTCAAACACTTCAAACTACATAGAAATGCACAGAAGAGGCACATGAGCCCAGAGCCAGTTTCTTGCTCACATATATACACACACACACACACACACACACACACCACACACACACATCTATATTGCTGCACATAAAAACTAATGTATATGTTAAAGATTCGAAAGCGCAATTCAGAAAAAATGACTGAAATTAGCATCTAGAGGGGAAAAAATGGAATTAGGACGTAAGAAACACAAGCTTGTTTGCTGAAAGTGTGTACAAGGCGAGAGTTAACGTGGAAGAGGTGTGTGTGTGTGTGTGTGTGAGAGACTGAGACACTCCGGCACACTGTAATTCCCCCTACCAGTCATGTCATTCACACGTTTGTCTGTGGAAAGTGATAATTATGGCACTTCCATCTGTCTGGTGACCATATGCAAGCACTAAAAGAACAGCTACAGAGGGAGAGTTACGTTAATACGTAACGAGCAAGAACAAGAAAACTGGGTTGTGGAACATATCCATATGCTCGACGAAAGATTAGCGGAGGAAAATGGACTCTTAATGAGGAATCTACAGAAAATCCTTCAACCTAAGAAGCAAACTTCTGTTATTTCTATTTCAAGTCATTGCTAAACACTAGGAAAGATTTTTTTCTCCCACAATACAATAATACAGCACAAACATTTCAGAATTAACTCATCCTACATCATTTAAATTGATGCTTCCTGGCTCTTATTATGCTACTTCAAGCATCAGACATGGGTTCCTTGAGGGTTCTTTGGCTAGTTCTTGGCTTCCCTAAAGGATTTTACTTGGAGTGATGAATGGGAAACATTTTGATATAAGGTTCTACATAGAATATTTAATAGTCTCCCAGCGAGAAATACATGCCAGTTTTATACTAGTACGTATAAGATATATTTTACAAATCCCTCCTTTGATTTCCAACCAAAAGCAAACCCAATAATTTTTTTAAAGAATGTTGTAGGCAAAAACGTCAATATCCGCAATCATCCCAAATTCCACAAAGCATTGTGGTTTTCAAGATTTGCAGAATCCCAAAGTCTTTCTCTTTGACTTCCTTGACATCTTTCTCATTTTCCTAGTATTCTTTTATTAGTATTCTAACATTTAAAAAAGATCCAATTATAAGAACTGACAGTGAACACCAATTACGCCACATCATCCTGCAACGGCGTTTTCCATCCGCAAGCCAAAGCTTCATTCCAGCAAATTTGAAGCTTTAAAGATTTCGACCTTGCCTTAATTATGCCCACCTCTCTTTGTCTTCCAGCAGCAAAGAAATTAAGACACACTTCCTTCACTGCTAGGAAGGCTTCATTACTATGCAAGCAGGCCTTGTCATTTTTAATGACTCGCCCCATCAAGGAGGACCAGTCTAACTTCGTTAGCATTTAATTTAGCCACCAACAGTGCAGGAGGTCCTTTTTGATTAGTCAAAACAATCGTTCTTGGGTATTCCACAGCTGGATCTCATGTCAGTGCTGCACGGCAGCTCGAATGAGTCAGCCGTCAGAGGGGCCACAGTTCCACAGAATAAAATGATCCCCTGTCAGCTCATATATATCGCTATATGGAGGAGAGAGGGTACTACTTTTCAATTCATTCATTAACTAAAAATTCAACAAACTAACAAATATCACAAAGTAGAATTATTCAGCACATAAAACATTAATTGCTAATAATTACCAATCAAACACCAATTTTAACCACCAAACACCGTTAGATAGCTTCAAACACCAATATTCATCAGCAAACACCAAAATATAGCTCCAAAAACCAATATTAACCACCAAACACTAACAATAACCATCAAACATCAATATTAACCATCAAACACCAATATATAGATTTCAACACTAATATTCAGCATCAAGCACCAATATTAACCTTCAAAAACGAACAACCAGATTCAAACACCGAAATTCACCACCAAGCACCAGCATTCACCAACAAACACCAATATTATCGATCAAACGCCAACATATAGCTCCAAACACCAATATTAACCACTAAACACCAACATTCACCAACAAACACCAGCATTCACCATTACACACCAACATTCACCAACAAACACCAATATTCACCACCAATAACCAACATTCATCACCAAGCTCCAATATTAACCATCAAACACCAGCATTCACCATTACACACCAACATTCACCTTTAAACACCAACATATAGCTCCAAACACCAATATTTACCACCAAACACTCTCAAAAACCAAACCTAACATCCATCTAACACCTACATTTACTATCAATTCCCAATACCTATCAACTAACACCAATTTTCACAATCAAAAACCAACATTCACCATCAAGTGGCAAAGTAGAACAACTAGCAAACATCTACATTCACCACGATCATTCCAAATATCATCACCAGACATCAACCAACACACAGCTACATTTAATAACAATAGTCAACATTTATCACCAAACCCCAATACTTTCAACCAAACATTTACCATCAAAAAACTAATAGAAAATAATATCAGACATTAAAATCAATGATTAAACACCCACTGACAATCAACATCCACAACCAAACACCACCATTCACTAATAAACACCAATACTGACCCACTTACACCAATATTATAATACAGCAGTGGGAATAAACCAGTTCTTGTTTATTCCAGAGCTGGATTTCATTTCAGGGTAGAATGCCAGCTTGAATGAATCAAGCGTCAGTGGAGGCACACTTCTTCAACATAGTTAAAAACGATGCTTTAAAACGATCTCCTGTCAGCTCATATAGAAGGAGACATGGAGGAGACAGAACCTAGATTGCAATTCTCTCAATTCTAGTGAGCTCAGGGTCAACATCCAGAGGCTCCACATGTGGACTAAATTAGGTCAATTACCTTCTGGCTGCAGTGCATTTTCAGAGCTCGGACTCCATTCCTAGGTTACATGGCTGTCGTTTCTTGTGTTTGACATGTGCCCCCTAAACGCTGGGAGATGGCGGCAGTAGGCTATGACATATGAGGCAAAGCTTTACTCTGCTAAGGGGGAGGTCAGGACGCAGGATTAGCATATTACAAGGAGACTTTCAGTCACAAAAGCTAACCTGAATACCAAATAAGCCTATGGGAGGTAAGCACTTATAATAATTGGTACTGTTGCTAATATTGCCAATGTTCCTGAAAATAATTAGATGTCTGGGTAGTATAGATATGGTACATAATATTTTTGCCCTCCGCTTGCTAATTATTAAAAAAAGAAAAAAGAAAAACGTGCATGATTGACAAAAAGAGTCAAAAGGTTTGATTTGGGATTTTGAGGTTAAGGCTAGGTTTTATAGCATAGTATTTATTAGCTGCATTTATAAATGCTTGTGGAAGGTCCTCACAAGATAGGGATACAAATGTGTGTGTGTGTGTGTGTGTGTGTGTGTGTGTGTGTGTGTGTGTGTGGGGAGTGTGTGAGTGAGAGAGAGAGAGAGAGAGAGAGAGAGAGAGAGAGAGAGAAGATAAAGAAAGAAAGAAATGATAAAGCTACTGTCACCTCTGTCAATGACAGACTCTAAAGCTCTCCCCTCAGGACTGCCATTTCTGACTAGCATTAGCACATAGCTTTAGCGCCGAAAGCTAATCTGAATACCTAAGAAGCTTAAGCGAGGTAAACATTTATACTGTTAATACTACACTTAAATTATTGCTAACTACTGCTACTGTCACTAGCACTGAATAAAAGCCTTGGTAATAGTAAGACAAATATGTGTGTGTGTGTGTGTGTGTGTGTGTGTGTGTGTGTGTGTGTGTGTGTGTGTGAGTGAGAGAGAGAGAGACAGTGTGAGAGAGAGAGAGAGAGAGAGAGAGAGAGAGAGAGAGAGAGGATAAAGAAAGAAAGAAATGATAAAGCTAATGTCACCTCTGTCAATGACATACTCTAAAACTTTCATCACAGGACTGCCATTTCTGACTAGCATTAGCACACAGCTTTAGTGCTGATAGCTCATCTGAATACCTAAGAAGCCTAAGCAAAGTAAACTGTTAATACTACACTTGAATTATTGCTAACATTGCTAACTACTGTCACTAACACTGAATAAAATTCTGGGTAATAGTTAATAGCTAACAGCGAACATCAGTGACAGACCCTAAATCTTTCACCTCAAGACTAGCATTAGTGATTAGCATTTACAGCTAGCTTCACACCATGGGTGTGATGTTCATTTGGGAATATAATGTGACATGATACACTGCTAATGGCCTGAACCAGGTCGCTGTTTACAGTTTAATTGGTCAAGCTGCCTTCATTAGATAAGCCAGGGACAAGAAAACAGTGTGACGTGTACACACACACACACACACACACACACGTACAATCAATCAGTACACTCTCACAAACATCTACATGCATTAATAAGGTTTCTGATTAGCTGTTATTATCTCTATTTGCATTCCTTTTTCTTTCTCTCACTCTCTGTCTCTCATTCACACACACACACACACACACACACACACACACACACTGATCTTCTTAAAATGCCAACATTGCCTGTTGGGTAAATCTATCACTTCAGCACAACTTCACTACGCCTTCCTGTTTCACAAAGCTAATGCTTCAAGTTACAGAATCAAATCCCGAGTCTCACGCGGACTTTAAATTACCTCAGCGTTAACGTTAGCGATCAGTATTAACAGCCTGGAAGCATCACTTTGGGTTTTGCAGCCGTTATCAGAAACAAATGGCACTGAATTATGCCACCAATTAAATTAGCAGAAACACGGCTGGCGTAAGAAAGTGTAACACATGTAAGTAGGTGGCTGCTCTGAAACTTCTCCAATGTTCTTTATCAAATGATAAATAAGTGATTCTTGGGGAAAAAAAGAAAAAAAAAACAAGAAAAATGTCAAACTTTACTCATGAACGTGGTCAGCAAGTCAGCTCTGAATCATTTTAGCAGTTTGTCCACGCAAAAAAACCCACAAAAAAACACAGTGCTTCTTTCTTACATGCTGAATTTTTTTCAGTACTGAAGTAAAAACTGTAGAGAAATCTTCACAATCTAATTCAGCTTTGAGAAAAACGTTCACGGTTGTTGACGTTGATATGTACCTGAGTCAGGTTAGCTAAAGCTGCTCTCACAACAGTGTCTCTTTAATTTGTCTCTTGTGAGCGTGTCTATCCATGATAAACACTAACACTACATAGCCAAAAGTTTTGGGACACCCCTACAAATCATTGAATTCAAGTGTTGTTTTTCAGGGGTTGGGCTTGGCCACTTAGTTCCAGTGAAAGGAACTCTTAATGCTTCAGCATACCAAGACATTTTGGACAATTTCATGCTCCCAACTTTGTTGGAGCTGAGTTTGGGGATGACCCCTTCCTGTTCCAACATGACTTCACACCAGTGCACAAACAAAGGTCCATGAAGACCAATAAAAGCCCAGCCCCTGAAAAACAACAACTGAATTCAATGATTTGGAGAAGTGTCCCAAAACTTTCGGCAATATAGTGTCTCTCTTCTAAATCTAACTAGTTACATTTGATTACATCTTCAGATTTTCAAAACACTATTATTTTTAACTTTACTTGAGCTGCATTTCTTCTCTCTCTCTTTTGTTTGTTGGAATATTAGCAAAGCAAGCTAACTGTATGAGCAACATGAAAGAAATGATAAAGCTACTGTCACCTCTGTCAATGACAGACACTAAAACTTTCACCTCAGGGCTGCCATTTCTGGCTAGCATTAGCACACAAAGCTAATCTGAATACCTAAGAAGCCTAAGCAAAGTAAACACTTATGCTGTTAATACTACACTTGACTTATTGCTAACATTGCTAACTGTCGCTCAGATGCAAAACACTATTATTTATAACTTGATTTATAACTTGAATTACATTTCATCGCTTTTTCTCTCTCTCTCTCTTTCTCTTTTTTTTTTTGTTGGAATATTTGCAAAGCAAGGTGACTGTACAAGCTACATGCAATCCACAGAGGTTTGAGCAATCTTTGCAACTTTTTTCCACATTTTATTTTTGTTTGTAATGTCATTTTATACTTTAAAGAGAATTGGTATATGACAGTATAAAATGAAATCGCAGGTATACACTGTACATGGGAACTAATTTGAGGTACGAACTAAAGCTGTGAGCAGAAAATTGAACACAGGTGCATTAATATTAATCCGAGCAATCATTCCGGCCGATCGTTTGAAGCTAATTTTCACAGATCTGATTCAAGTATTGCTTGTCAATCTGTTGCTTGCTACCGTTGCTAAAATCCCTGCTGTCTCTCACACATAATATACGTAGAAAACATACTGTTGCTCGCTAATCTAATGTAGGGTTATTCACTTTAAGCTGCTCATTTAATAGACGTACACCTTGTGCTGTGTCCATTTATTTCCAACTGGACGCTGAGCTCATTCAGCCGGGTGATCACATATGACTCTTTGACAAAAGAAAGAGAAGAAAAGCTAAAACACTCGGCCCTCAAGGCCTCTGAACAGACTGTCCAAGATCTAAATCTGGAGATAAAAGTCATCTGCTGGTTGAATAATAACGGGCAATTCAGAAACGTCTGCAGCACTTCCGCCGGGCTACACGATGCGTCATGTGGAAACTTCAAAAGCTGAAAGTATCTCAGAGAACTTTGTGCGAAATCATCTGAGAGAATCTAAAAAAAATGTCATCATAGAAAAGGGAGGGAAAGGAATACAGAGAGAGAGAGAGAGAGAGAGAGATGGGGAAGTGAGGGAAGAGAGAGAGAGAGAGATGGGGGAGTGAGGGAGGGAAGAGAGAGAGAGACAGAGAGAGAGAGATAGGGGAGTGAGGGAAGGGAAGAGAGAGATGGGGGAGTGAGGGAAGAGAGAGAGAGAGATGGGGGAGTGAGGGAAGGGAAGAGAGAGATGGGGGAGTGAGGGAAGAGAGAGAGAGAGATGGGGGAGTGAGGGAAGGGAAGAGAGAGAGAGATGGGGGAGTGAGGGAAGAGAGAGAGAGAGAGAGAGAGAGAGAGAGAGAGATGGGGGAGTGAGGGAAGGGAAGAGAGAGAGAGATGAGGGAGTGAGGGAAGAGAGAGAGAGAGAGAGAGAGAGTTGAAGGAGAAGAAAGGTAATATTTGTACGCTATAATTACTTTGAGAGTGCTTACCAAAATCCAGGGATTCTAAGCTGCTTTACAGAATACATTCGCAGTTGCAGTCTCACACACACACACACACACACACACACACAGGCCCATACACTGGATGTTTGTATGCTAGTTAAGCATTCTGCAGCTGAAGGAGCTGTCAACAAGAGGAGCGATTTCCGAGGTGAGTGGTGCACTGTACAATGACACAACCACTCCAGGACACGAGGACAGACCCCGAGAGGACTGGAGACTCTTACCAGAGCTGCCATTTTCCCCACTCTATGCCTTTCATACGTGCATATACAAGACACAAACACACACACAGATGGCAGCCTGAGCTTACGGCATGCGAATGCCAGACAGCGAGTGTGTGTATGTGTGGGGGAACTTGCATGCCAAACAGACCACGGCGGGTGCCATGATCCACAGATGGCAGAGATTAAGAGGTCTCAAGCTCAAAGACAGTGGACAGACAGTCACGAGAAAGAGAGAGTGAGAGATAGAAAGAGAGAGAGGGGAAATGTAGCTGAAGTACAATTATAAATAATAGTGTTTTATTAAAAGAGGATGCTGGATTGTATTTGTGGTGTGTGAACATGCGATTGGGTTCAAGACCATCTTAGTTGAGACCAAGTCAAGACCAAAATGGGGTTCAAGAGAAGAAAGTGTGACACCGGCGTAAGATCAAGACGAGACCCACATCACTCATGTCAAGACCATGACCAGTTAATTTGACCTAAATCTTTTTGACCTAACATGAAATTTCTATAGAATTGACCACACTAACATACTTACTGCAACTTTAATATGAATCGTATAGTACAAAAAAGTAAAGACATACAAAGGCTCAACTTTTTGCTTTCAAATGTAGCTGTTATTACACCTATTTGTGCTATATAATTCTGAATGTAAAAAGGTGAAATGTTTTGAAGCATTATAACAGGAACTCAAGATCTGGGCCACTGAAGTGTGGTTACAAGACCAAGACAGATGCCACAAGTACCACAATTCCCACAATCGACTGTTGCCACCTTTGTAACAACCCAGAAATTTTAGCTTTATAAAGTCAGTATCTGTGACTATCATCGAATGGGTCAAGGCTTCTTCACGTCTCCACAAATTAACATAAGCCATCATCAGCACAAGAAATAATCGAACAGTAATAATGATCCTGTTTTGCCATTTGCACCATTTTCTCACTCGACTGCCACACAGGAGCGGTTATTAAAAAATGGTGAACGTTTAGCCGCAGTCAATATCCGTAATGCCTCTCAGAGCTGCACTAGAGCGAGTAATGGAGCAAGTAAATCCCAGTGGAAACTGCAGGACACTAATCATTCTGCCTGGGTGTGTCCTCCAGCTGTCTCTATAAGGTCTGTACCGTCACTCAGACTGCACTTCCAGAGACTCTGTCATTGTCCTTTTATCTTTCTGATTTCAAGTATGCGCCGGCAATGTCATTACATCACACTAACGACGCGATGAGAGAAGAAAGGAGAGAAAAGGTCAGCCAGGTGGATTCCAAGGGTCAGCCATAGCGGAGCGGAGAGAAGAGAAGGGTCAAAGATGACAGGCGGATGAGGTAAGCTGGAGTTCTCTCCCTAAGAAATCGTCTTCATTACCACACTGGAAATGAGTTTCTTCTAGAAAGATGGTCTTGTTAAGACACAGCTAAGACAAGCGAAGAAGCAGACAGGATTGACCTGGTTCACCTGCCTCAACTCACAACTAAAGTGTTTGTGAAAGTGTGTGTTTTCTCTCCAGGTTTCACTCAGAACCTTTGTCGATGTTTCCCACTGAGACAGCAAAACAAAGAGGATGAATAATGATCTGATGCTGCGTTCATGCTCATCCCATCACGCATGAACGTAGCATGCACACTCGAGCCCAGAACAAAACCTCTTCTCTGGGAATAAAAAAAAATAATTCATTGTAAAATAAAGATACAAGACACCCTCATAAACAATGCCTCTGTACAATTCCTCTGTGATCTTTCAGTGAAAATGTGGAGTGTTTTTTTGTTTTCTTTTGGGTTATATTTCTCATCTACCCAAAACTTTCCAAATTTAAGATGAATAATGAGTTCTTCTGGTGATTCAAGTAATTTTTTAAAGAAGAGGGGGGGGGGGGGGGGTCATGTGAGGTTATCACTGTGGAGATGAGGATCATCAAACTTGGAATGCATGAACGTTGAGGGAGAGAGGGAGGAGAAAGAGACAGCACTCAACTCGCTGACCTTGGAGTTTGCTCTGAATCCGATTAAACCGAGAACAAAGAAGCAGAGCTAAATTCTGTGCTAAGTTTCATCGACGAAACACTTTGCCAGGTTCACCTTCTCGCACCTGCCTCTTGTACCTGCTCTCTTTGGCTTTTTAAAAACGTGTGCCACAAGCAATTTATGTTCAGCGTGTAGATACACTTGATGAGTTTTGTGTAAGACGACTTCCAGACAACTTCTACCTTACTTGACGATCATTTGTGGATTCTGATGCTTAGAATTCGCAACTAGTTCGAGATGACCCGGTGTCGTTTGAGTCGCTTGCATAAAAGATTTCTAACTTCTAATAAAAAGGTCCATTTAGAGCAGTTTCTTAGAACAGGGACGTAAGGTGCAATCGGATCTATTTCATATTCCATAAGACTTCCCATGAGACGGGTTTTAATAGAAAGTCACTACAGGATTCTGGAGAAGTGACAAGGCTTCATAAGAAACAACACAGATTGGGATGTGCTGCTATAGAAAAGTAATGAAAGCACATCCTGAAGTGTATTATTCATCTTATTCCACAACAATATGCCAATGAATAATACAGCTAATTCATCTATGTTGCAGTGTCTGGAATTAGTTAATGGTGTAGCGCCACAAGCAAATGTCAAGGTCATTCTATCCATCGCTCACAGAGGCAAGTACAAAAAACAAACAAACCCAGGTATCATGCACTGTAGACATGGGTTTATTAGGTTTACCAGTTTGGTACCTAATAAACTGACACATCACTGCACTATAGATACATCAGTTCCTAGTAATCTTGGTTCATTTCACTGACGTCCTTGGATATGTATGTATTGCAGGTCTGTGGATACACACACACACACACATACACCAGTGGGGCCGCAGCTGCTCTGGGAGTACATGCCCGATGCTAGGATGCTCTGTGTTGCAAGCTCCAGTGAGCAGGCAGATCAGTCTTACACACCTACAGGGCACAGGTGACATTGGGCCTGCTACACACACCAGTCTGTATTTACACAAGCACACACACACACACATTCTCAGTACGCTCAGTAAGCTCTGCTTTTCGTTAAGTACAACACCGTGTAGGCCAGTTCATTTCCAGTGAGAGGAAATTTGGCACTATATAGTTAGGTCACCTTCTGAGCCCAGAGTAGCTAATGCGTATAAGAACAGCATTTTCAACACTTTCACTTAATAAGCAGTGGCAAGAACTGTGGCCCCCATGGTTGCATCTTTGCATGGCAAGCCAAACAGGAAGCAATTAGGCACAATGGCTACTATTCTGCTGCTCGAGGAGGGTGTATATGCACCTCAGACATGCGCACTCCTTTTGTTAATACAGAGGCAAAGGAGACAGATAGATGGAAATGAAAGGGGAAGAGATATTGAAAGGAATACAACTTTCCAGAGGAGACATAGATAAATTGATCATGTAGGGATGATGGTACTGAGGTATAAATTTGGTCTGACAAGTTAGTGGGACAAATGAATCTCTGGAATTTGATTTTGGCCAGTTCTCTCCCTCTAGCCAACTGTCCCCTATAGTACTACAGCTACCAACCTGCAAGGGCCAAGCTTAACAAGTGCAACCAC
This sequence comes from Hemibagrus guttatus, assembly GCA_033459395.1. Taxonomy (NCBI): domain Eukaryota; kingdom Metazoa; phylum Chordata; class Actinopteri; order Siluriformes; family Bagridae; genus Hemibagrus; species Hemibagrus guttatus. Next base: position 6,614,075 of record JAUCMX010000029.1, on the reverse strand, counting down.
ATCTTTTTGACTGCTGCTCTTGCTTCATCACTTGGCAAAGTCACATTCTCAGAGGAAAGCGCAATCCACCATCTTTTGCATAAACGACCTCACAGATGCCCACGGTTGGCTAGTGTTGCTGTGATTGACAGGGGACCAACCCAGAGAGCATGGCCAATTTTTGCTTGCTTGCAGTTCCAGTCACAGATGGCTGTCAAGATTTGAACTCATGATCTCTGGGTGAGCGCCTCTCGACCACTCGAAATCCCCACTAATCAGTTTCAGTTTTAAACAATAATCCCAACAGATTTGATCTTGGCAAAAGTTGGAGTGGCCCCTTTTCAGGAAGCAATTCGCTTTTCAGAACAGGTTACAGTCCAAGTTTACAGCTGAGCTGCAGCAGTCCTGGTGTTTCAGCTCACGGTCTTCTGATCACTGGCTCAAACACGGAGAAAGAGAAACACTGCAAACTTCAGAAACACTGTGCGCTATTTCAAACACTTCAACTCACTAATAGGTATTGACCTGCTACCTATCCCATGCTAAGGAAGTGCTTTACAATTTGAGCGAATTCCCAAGTCACCTCACACGAAGACAAAACAATGAAAAGGTATCGCATGTAAGCTAAGTAAATGTACTAATGGCTGCTTTTAAAGCTTCAAAAGATGCTCTCATTGTCAGGAAGGAATAATGAAGTGGTTTCCAGCCGGATTGAAAAAGTAATTCAACATCTAAACACTCATTCATTCTTTCTTTAATGCTGGCTGCTATCAGGATAGCACAACTAAATAAATAAATTCAAACAGGCAATAGCAATTACAGTGGCTCTGCAGAGAAAGAACAATCCAGTGCCAGAATAACCGCAGCAAGCAATTAGAACTTCTTTTAATCAACTGGATGCTTTTTTTCCTACTTTTTTTTTGTTCTGGTGAGACTTCAAATGGTTCACCAGTGTAATTACTCTAGAGAAGTAGCAACATTTCTCTCACAGCTGCCAGGCATGTTTATTAGTAATAGGGGGGAAAAAATGAACGTCACACTTAGAGGAATCATAATTACCACCAACTAATTACCTCAAGCTCACACAGAAATGTGAACAGAAAAAAAGACACAATAACAATCCGGTTTTTGGTTGTTTTTATGAAGTTCTATTAAGCATAAGGAACTAAAAATATAGATTTCTAGGTGTTAACTTTGCTCCAATTAGAGTTCATTCAAAAAGAAACACTGCTAGCATGCCTAACCCCCTAACCCTGCCCCACTCAGCATTAGTGACACTTCAGGAAAAGCTTTTGCTAAAACCACCAATTACCCAAGAACATTTCCTGCCCTTGCTACCCACTCACTCTATGCACTGCATTTCTTGAGTGAAATAAAGCATACAAGAACTATTTTCACCTCTCGCCCTGAATGACCTCGACTCTATCGGCCGGTTAAAATACTTCCACAAATTTGTTATGAATCAAGGTCAGGGAAAGAACTAAATCAAAAAGCATGACTTTAGAACCTGTCTAACAGTCAGACAAACACACTCACGAGAAATAAAAATAATAAACATGCACACATAAACGCCTTACCTGGTCGAGTGTCAAGTGCCCCAAAATCCAGAGAGTATTTAACCACATGATAGTTATTCCAGACGTAGAGTAGGTTGTCTCTGGGGTTGTAATCTACCGCAGCGATGTACTGGTACGAGTTGGGAAAAGGGATGTCTAGGTAGCCATCTTTGGAAAGCTCCGTGTTGTAGATGTAGTCGATCCTGTTGCCAGTGGCCTCGCTGTCGTCGTCCTCGTAGACGCTCCGTAGCACGTAGAGAACGCCACAAATCATGAAAGCATTGGAGGCTGAACGTTTATCGTAGGCTGTGTCCCAAGTACCTTCCACGCGCAACGTGTAGGGGTTCAGCTGGCTGACCACGATGCGACCACTGTTCTGTTCAGTGGCGTAGATCACCCACAGTCCATTCTCATCTACAGCCAGGTCCAGGTCTGACTTTCCACCCCAGCGGTAAGGTGATGTGTCATGGTAGTTGGCGCCAGCAATGATAGCCTCGCCGCTCTTGATGCGTGTACGCAGGTCAAACTTGACAATGTTCCTAGTGCGCTCCTTGTTGAAGAAGAGAGCGCCGTCATAGACTACAAAGCCTGTGCCATCCACCCGGTGGGGGAGCTTGTACGTAGTCGTGGGTCGTCCTGCGATAAAGTCCTCCTTGCTAGAGTACTCTGTCAGGGTGTCTGTGCGGTACGGCGTCCAGGGCATATAGTAGATCTTCTCCGAGGCCTGTAGAGGGTCTTTACACCACGCGCCAGACTGGTGATCAGACTCAAACAAGTGCTCGCTTTGGTACACACCCCTTAGGAGGCCTGGACACAGGAAGACTACAGGACACAAGAGGACAATCAGTGCAATTTCACCAGTGATAAACCATTGATAACAACATAATGAAAGTAAGAACGCCCGTATGGGGTGTTTCAGGAAATGAGATTGTTCATTTAACTGGTTAGCATCTCTAGACGCTTTCTTTGTCCTTCTTTGAAATGAATTCATCTAATCATCAAATAAAACTCATCTAATAACACTCTCCAAATACCCTTCTGGGCTGATTTATAATAAAAGAGTAGCACTTAGGTCTCCACACCATCTCAGACACTGATGTGATGCTAAAACAGCTCACATTTACCCAAGCAAAGGTTGCACTGTAAATTTTGATAAATATGCCAAGGCATCTTATTGGCAGTTGGTCAAGCAGGGTGGCAGCTTTGGAGACACAATAATTATTTTATATTTATTACTATCTGAACATATTCCCTCCCAATGGTAAGCCCAAGCAGATATAGTCAATTTGTGTCATTTTGATTTATAATGCCTGCTTGCCCAAAACTAATAAGAGCCCATCCCTCTGCTTACAGTTTCCCAGCAGAATTGAGTTTGCAAACACATCTGAGCTTTGCTTTCGATAGCTATGGATCAGCTCGATCCATATGGCTAAAAGGATTACTTTAGAGATATTGTCTAATTCTTATTAATTCCAGTATCATGTATTGACACCAAAGACAATATCATTTAGAAAGAGGCAGTTAGCGGAAATTGGTAATTAAATGCTGCACTTCTCTGGGATTGGGAGGAGTTGACATCTACTTCTGATACATGCATCGTTTTATGGCCTCTAATAATTACAGTTTGAGAAGAGTGCAAAAAGTTGCCACAGTCATGAATGATACAAGGAGCTCTGCTTTTGTCTAACCTTTACTCGCCCTACATTTTATCTTCTTTCTAAAGGGATGCTAAGCGAAGATGACATCTTGGCTTATGGCCTACCAACATTGTATAGCTTCAGGGAGATTAAACAATAGTGAGGATTCACAGCGATTAGATGGACGCAGGGTAAGAAAGATCTTGAGAAAAGTTAGCGACAAAGATTCTCTGACAATAGGATAGCTTTAGCACACAACATTCCCTGTGTGTCCTAAAATGCAGACTAGTCCAGAAATCCTGAAGGTTGGAAACCCAATAACCGTTTAAATTCATTATATATTCATGAGAAATCCTGCTGAATGATGTTTAGTTCCGGACGATCTGACCTTCATTCCGACTCAAAGCGCTGCCCTGAGAAGCAAAAAGATATGGGGCAAAGCAATGCTTATGCAGGCATTATAAACATTAATAGGGTATAATAATGGATGTTCAATATTCTGCTACATTATACAATTGTGTCAATAATGTGTCTGCGAATGAAGAAGAGAACAAATTTTACCATTTAAACATCTATAGTGTCATAAAGACACATTTCTATGAGTCACCGACTTTTATAGAGAAGAGAAAAGAACAATTGTCATAATATACACTGGCATTAAACACACACACAGTATCTGGTCATAAAGGAATAGTTCACCAAAATGGAAATTTACACAACTGCATAATTCCAGTGCTAAACTCAGGAAACAAACTTCAGATATCAAATATGTCATGGCTGATTGAACACATTTACATTTCAATTATTCCTTTTCCATTAAACATCAATCCTGAAAAGTTCTAACACACTCGATTCAGGTCGTTGGTTAATAATTATGATAAATTAGGTGTGTTTTGTTTGGAAAAAAAAACAACCAAAAAAAACCCCAATAACACATACTTCAATACTCTTCAATGTCAGAGGCTTAGAACCTTTTTCCATGAGAACCTGTATTCTTATGAAAACATTTTTTTAAAGAAATTAAGAACTAAATCAGGACCAAAGTTTAAATATGAACAGGTTAGGTTAGATAATGCCAAAATTATATTACTTTCATAAACATAATGTCAGTGACGGTATGGACAAAAACAATATAGGCAGCAGAGACATATTTAGATTGTAGCAAGTGAAGGCCTATCTAGCTCAACAAGGTAACGTTAATCTGATTATGTGACATCACCATTGAAGTTTTTCTTTTAAATTCTTTTGCTTGATGTTCTGTTTTTTATACATGATTTCATAGTCGAACTATGTTCACCTAAGGGAACTAGCTAACTTTTTTCCCCTTAGCAAACAAAATACATTAAAACGTTGCAATAGAGATAAACTGTGGTCAAAGTGTACATTACTGTGTTTTTTTTCTTCTTTTTCCGTAGAAGTAGAAAAGACAACTATTGTGCTAAAGACTTATAAGGTCTAAAGAAAGAAATCAGACTTATAAGGACCAAAAAAAGAAATCAGACTTTTAAGGACCAAAGCAAAAATTCTTATTTTATAGGGACCAAAGAAAGAAATCAGGCTTATAAGGACCAAATAAAAGTAGTCTTCTTAATACTTATTCAGTCTATATTAGTTATAAACTTAGAGTTGGGGTAATAATAAAAAGCTTTCATGCTATTAATTAAAAAAGATTATTCTAAAAATATTTGCTTACTATAAAAACCCTATGAGAATAACCTCACAGACAGGTAACAAATTGAATGAAAAAAATATGATTGCTCTGCAGCATTTTTGGTGGTATGGTTTGGTTCCACGTGTCTCCTTCGAGGTTAAGGTTACTGGAAATCGATACAAATTTCTTCTGATCGCCTGTGATGAATCTGAGCTGATGGGAGTGGTCACTTCCAAGATGACCCCACATCTCATCCTGTCACCAGATCTCAACTCCAGATTATGGAGTGACGTGTTAGAAACCTAACACCAACTCTTTCGAGGGAAGACAGTGTTCATCACTCCAGTTTCTGAGATTTGTAGAATCAATGCCCAAGCATGCTGAGGCTGTTCTGGTGCCTTGAGTTGGCCACCTCACTAAGACAATTTATGTTCATTCTTTTCATTAATTTGCCATCCATCTGTATATTTCAGGGCAAAATCCTGGTATTCTTTAAGAGCCAAGGCAGATTCTCCCAATTATGCATGACCATGGACATCTCTAGTCAGTCAGTGTTCACTGAGAACCTTGCTAGGAATTGAGGTAATATTACATAAGATATTATTTGCATAAATAAAACCAGACACCATGTCTTCCATCAATTAAGCTAATATTGGTCAAAGTATATTTTGTGAAATATAAATAAAACAAATTAGACTATTTTTGTGTAATTAAACCGAGTAACTTATGCTAAACCGTGAATTGAGCTATGAGAGTGATGTCATATCATCAAATTTATGACTTAAACTTGTTGACCCAGATATGCTGGTCACGTGGCATGATCAGGATTTGGGCCAGCAAACAGATGATGTACAGACAGGCATGCAGAGTGAAGGAAAAACATAATAGAGACATAAACATAGGTCAAGAGAACAAATGTACATTGATGGCTAATTAGGATGAAACATTTTACATTGAGACAGGACAGGACAGAGACAAGGTCAAGCTCTGTCTAATCAACCCACTGTCCAGTAACAGCATCATGATTGCTATCAGATCCAGGTGAAAGGGCCACCACCAGGGTAGACACAGCTACATGGGAGAATCATCACATATATAATTATATAGAGTTATAATTGTGGTTCAGGATGAAATGTCTGTTGATGTATGTTGATTTAATTCCCCAGTTTTGCTGCTATGTTCAGCTCAGTCAGTCGCAAGACACTGGAACAGATCATTCAGAGCTTCATTCAGCACTGTGAAGCTAACCTTTTTGAGATGATTTTCTGCTTTGCACAGTTATAAAGAGCAGTTAACTGAGTTCCCATAACCTTCCTGTCGTCTTAAACCAGTCTGGAAATTGTGTATATCTGCGAGTATGTATGTGTCACCCTTCCAAATCCCCACACTGCATTTCCTGCCAATCATCCTCAGCCTGGAGCCTATGTGCCTCATCATAATGATGTCATTTCCAAGCCTGACAGCTTACTGGTTATTGATTGGAAGATGGAGTTGATTTAAAATGAGGCGGCTGTGTCAATATGGCCAGCCAAACACTGTGTTGGGATCCTATGAGATTTAATACACATCGCACAGACCAGGCTATATCGAATGTGTCAGTGTGAGTTTTAGCAGTGGAGTCAGAAAGAAATCGATTCTTTTATAATTACATGAGGTGCATTCGGGGAAGACAGGTCTGGTTTGGGTATACTAATAATCTATATGTGTAACAGCTCTCCAGGGCTTGGAATAGTTATCAGATATGTTCTGCACATTTTTTTTCTAGACCTGTGTGTGTGTTTAGCATTTTCCTACATACTTTTACATATCCAAGGCTTCAACTAGCATCATACATTTCTTTGGATTTGATTTATTCATGTAGGAATTTCATTCATTCATTGTCTACCGCTTATCCGATCTACTCTCGGGTCACGGGGAGCCTGTGCCTATCTCAGGCGTCATTGGGCATCAAGGCAGGATACACCCTGGATGGAGTGCCAACCCATCGCAGGGCACACACACACTCTCATTCACTCACGCAATCACACACTACGGACAATTTAGAGATGCCAATCAACCTACAATGCATGTCTTTGGACCGGGGGAGGAAACCCCCGAGGCATGGGGAGAACATGCAAACTTCACACACACATGGCGGAGGCGGGAATCAAACCCCCAACCCTTGAGGTGTGAGGCAAACGTGCTAACCACCAAGCCACCGTGCCCCCTCATGTAGGAATTTCTATAATATATTCTCCAATAATAGATTTCCCTTTTAGAAATCCCTTCATCTTGGAGTTTCTATGTAGATTTCAAGTGAACTTCATAATTAACTTTTTATTCTTAGTATGGACTGTAGATATCCACATTAGTGACTTATGTAGCTAAAAGCTTGTCATCTGTCTCTCTGGAAGAAGCCTCGACAGTCCTGACAAGGGGTTTCCGTTTTTGGAAAAGATTCCCAGTACCCAAAAAATCCAACAAACAAAGACAAAAACAATGAGCGTTGTTGTGTTGTGTCATGAATCTTAATGCACCAATGGAGTAGTGACTTAACTTCTTGTATTCAGAAACCCCTTTAACCCCTTTAAAAATACATTTCATGGTCCACCTTAGTGCACATTTATTTCACTAAGATGTATACATGACTGGATAGAACAATATATATATTTTTTTTCGATTTATTTCCACATTGAGGTCTTGAACTTTCCACTAGCATACACATTCAATCCAATCTGAATTTATTTATAGGCTACTTGCTTCAAACTTACTACAGATTGAATTAGACCAATTTAAGACAGCAGTCAAACAGGATAACAGCATTGTTATAACTTTGATAAATTGGGTTGTGATTTCAATCATTGTAACAAAACAAAAAAAAACAATCATGGACCTCCTGGCTATGCTTCAAGAACCTCACTTTGAGAGCCAGTGATCTAGGACACTAATTTGAATATAGATGGCGTGGATTGACACCTAATTTGGACATTTTTTGTGTGAACCCAGCAGCAAAGTAGGGGAACCAAACCAATCATGGGTGTGAAAATGAGGATGGGCGTGAACAGAGGAAACACATTTCCCATTTACTTTACTGAAAGACTAGACGAGGTGGGAGGGAAAAAAACCCCAAAAAGACCAAAAAAAAACCACACCACATCTGCAGAATACACTTTCATAGAGAAAACGTAAAACATTCACAAGTCACAGAAAGCTTTTCTTTGTTATAAATCTCTTATGAATGTTTTACGCAGTGCTTATAACACTGTAACTACGAGGTTCTGCAGTGGTGCTCCTCGACAATGCAGACTAATTTTTAATTTATTTATTTTTTCCGGGGGGTTAGGGAGGGGGGATGATGGGATAGAGAGGACATTTCACTTTACCTTTCTGTTCCACTTCTAGATAAGGCATGGAAAACGGAGGGAAAAAGAGAGGAGAGAGAGAGAGAGAGAGAGAGAGAGGGAGAGAGAGAGAGAGAGAGAGAAGAGAGAAGCAGGAGAATGAGTCATCACATAACCATAAAACTGCACATACACAGAAATACGGGTCAACCTGTATCCTGTAGAGAGAAAGAAATGTTAGTTGTGTTTGTTGAGAGTCAGTGTCCTTGAAGAAATAATATTTGGGAAAGGGTTAAATATTTCAGTGATGCATTTTTATTTTATTTTACGGGAGAAACATTCAAAAGTGCACATTTTCAGCATGGTAAATGACAAATAAATAACAAATTCTATAAAATGTGTGTGTGTGTACACTCAATGTGGGAGGATGGTTTATAACAACAGATGACCATGAAGCAAAGTAGATTAGAAACTGCGACATCATAAAGCACCAAATCCAAATAGTTTGCTCGAGAAAATTTCCTTTTATAAACACAAACACTGTGCTACTGAATGATCAATTCTGATTGGTCAGAAGATGCTGGATAATTATCTGTTAATGAACTCCTCTGTGTTTCAACCATAACAACAGATATAAAATAATTTTGAATTAAAATGAAGTCAATTATGGAAGGAGTCTCCAGTGTCAGTCATTTGTAAGAGTCTGAGATAAAGCTTTATATTTTCCAACAGCTCTTTAAAGCAGATAAGGTTATGTTTGGGGATTTATCCTTAACATGGCAACCTGCTTATTTTTTCTTATATATAAGATATATAATAGAGACAAAAATATGATGAGTTATTCTTTAATAAATAAAAACTTCTAGTCTTGGCAAACAGCTTATCACTTTAGAACATGCTGTTATGGGGAGATAATCGGTTTTGGTGGTCATGGTGATGGTGGTGGTAAGAGTTTCTGGTGTTGATTATTTTTCTACATCACACCTCATCGTGTTTTATTCCTAACTTAATACAGTTATGTGTATAAATTATAGAGCAGTCTGCATCATTGTGGGTTTTTTATGGATAGGACAAACCTACAAGAGTAACTGCAGGGTAAACAGAGCAGTGTGTGTGTGTGTGTGTGTGTGTGTGCACTCACTTGCCTTGTACTTATTAATTTAATAAAGCAGGACCAACCGCAGTCTGAGAGACTGACAGCCAGATATTAAACCCAGTGTTTTATACATCAGTGAAACAATCTTTTCTGATGACTCTGATATTTCATATTTGTGACACGCAGAGGAACGCAGCCAAGTGTTTCATCTAATAAAAGGTGTTTATTAGAACTACTGAACCTATTTATTTAATATTTATACCAAGCATTAGAAAAGCATTGAGGAAACACGTGACACTGAATCTTCCTACTCGCAGATGCTTACTGATTTTAATTCCTTCTTTCCGCCAGCCACTTAAAACATATAGAAAGGTTAAGCTGCTTTTTAAGGGTAAATATTTTGGGGGGAAAACTTGGAGGCTAAATGGCATGGACCTTCATGCTATTGAAATCATTTTGTAGATAAAAAAAAAAACCATTTTCTTTTCTTAAAAAAAAGAAAAAGATTTTTTCTGATCAAGTATGAGTCAAAGGACTTTTTTTTTTACTGAAAAAATTGATCTCAATACAGAAATGAGTAAACTACAATTGTGGTCATAATTTTATACACACCTCTGCAAAATTTTAACTATTTCACATAACACATTTTTACATATAGTTTACAAGACGCGATACTAATTGAATTTAAATGAATGATTCAAGTCAAATGTTTACATATGCTTGATTCTTAATATTGTGTGCTGTACATCACAAAATAATATGAGCACTTGATTTTTTAAGAATTATAAATTTTATATATATTTTTTATTTTTATATACATAAAATTATATATTCTATTATATTATATTAATAATATATATAAAAATAAATTTTTTATAATAATTTTTTATTTTTTATTTTTTTATAAAAGATTTTTTTTTAATTATAAGAATACATACAGTTTTTTTTTATAGGATACATGATACAAGGATGATAATATCATAACCCGTTATAAGAGATAATATCAACATATGCACAATGAAAGTGTATGGACGTATGAATAAAAGACCGACTCTTTTTTCCCCTCGCATGTTATAGAGAAGCCTCGTGACTGTGAATGACTACAAAGTCCATACAAATGTACTGAATACGCTGGCTTGTCTTTTACTCATACATGCATGAATTACTGTGAGAGCTTGTTAATGGGAGAGCTCACATGATCTGATGATGATCATAATCCAGAAGCCTCTAGGTTGGATATGTAGCCATGTAAAAGCCAGAAGCGGTCAATACTAATACTAATACTAATAAAATGCCTTTATAGAATATAGCACTCCTGTTCACTCATACAGGTGCAAAAATACAATATCAATGCCTGTTTCATGCTGTTCTTCTCTGCATTGCTCAATGAGGTAATGACGTGTGCGAACACTTATCAGTCCGTCCCTAATAAACCGTCCCGTGGTCACCACTACAATGCCATGGTTATCAGCTGTGCACACCGTCTCAAGCTTGTCAAAATGAACCAAATGGAATCAGCCAATCGAGCGGCAAGGTCACTCCCGTACCAAGACGACACACACACACACACACACACACACACACCTCAGACGATTTGTCACAAGCCGTCGAGCAGCGTCACGATTAAGGAGCCGATAGAACGGAGCGCCAGGACTCGCACGAGAGAAAGCAGTAGAGAGACGGACGGGAAAGGAAGGGGAAATTGGATATGAAAAGCTTTTTTTTTTTTGAGGCTTTCTGAGTATTTAATAAGATTTGGGAAAGCTGTCACTGAATAAGACAGTTATAGACTTAACAGTGAGGAAAAAAAGATTGGAAAATTGGGGAGGAAAAAGCACATTAAAGGCTCGGATGTGGAAATATTATCGCTTTTGTGATAGGCTTCGTGTTATCTGTCCGATCGTAAATTACTATTGTTAAATAACATGACTACAACAAAGCAATAATTAGTGCAGATTTAACTAGTAGAATGCTGAGGATTATTGGGATAATAAATGTCCATAACCTGTTATAAGGAATTATTATTATTATTTCCATTGTACATTGTCTGTACCACTTATCCAATCTATTCTCGGGTCACGGGGAGCCTGTGCCTATCTCAGGCGTCCTCGGGCATCAAGGCAGGATACACCCTGGATGGAGTGCCAACCCATCGCAGGGCACACACACTCATTCACTCACGCAATCACACACTACGGGCAATTTAGAGACTCCAATCAGCCTAGATGCATGTCTTTGGACTGTGGGAGGAAACCAAACTACCCGGAGGAAACCCACCAAGCACGGGGTGAACAAACTCCACATATACAGTGAGCAGGAGCGAGACTCTAACCCAGGACGCTGGAGGTGTGAGGCGAATGTGCTAACCACTAAGCCACCGTGCCGCCAGTAGTAGTGAAAAGGCAGATTAAGTAGTAATGTCATGTACAAGGAAGAAAGGAACAAAGGAATGAACAAACGAATAAATAAAGAAAAGAAAGAAAGAAAGAAAGAAAGAAAGAAAGAAAGAAAGAAAGAAAGAAAGAAAGAAAGAAGAATGAAAGGAAGGAAGGAAGAAAGGAAGGAAGGAAGGAAGGAAGGCTGGAAGGAAGGAATTATTCATAGCTAATGAAATGTCTAAATATAAACTAATGGCATTTTAGAAAAAAAATATTATTAAAAAAAAAGAAAAAAAAAAGAAAATAATTGAAAATGTGACATTTCATCCTGGGTTTTGTGCATCACAATGTTTCATGCTGTTATAGAAAAATAAAATCAACCACACGCTGATGTGATGGCATCTCACATGACCTGGAGTTACTGCTTGGTTATTTTCCTCCAACAGAACTTGCTGAAAATTTTTATTCCTTTTACACCACAGCAATTTTCCAAATGAGTAGATTTTTATCCATTTATAGTAATATTTAATGTTGTGGAACGTCCACGAAGCTAATTAGTTCCTGTTATCACTATAAGCTATAAACAGCCATTCCCTCCAGACTTCTCTCTCCTGAAGTTAATAAGATGGAAAAAAATCTGCCGCAAAGCCCTGAAGATGTAAAGTTACAGAGTTAGCTCGGAGTGGTGTGACTGTTAGAAATGTAAAATGAAACGTCTCCTTAGAGTAAACATAGTCTATCAACATTTTATTACGCAACAACTTAGTGGTTACTATGGAAATGTAGAGGTATTAAGTGCAAGAAAAGTAAATTGTGATTTGTGATTTTGAACTACTGTCTAAGCCGCTTCTATAGAAACTGAGTCCACACTTTCAACCAATCAGAACAGAAAATTCAGCTGTTTGGTTATGATTGTTTATGATTATGTGATATAAAGTTACTGATGAAAGATGTCCAAAAATGCAGAAAGAAAGAAAGAAACAAAGAAACAAACAAACAAACAAACAAACAAACAAAAATGAACAAAAACAAAAATGAACAAACAAAAAAATGATGGAAAGAAAGAAGAATGGAAGGAAGGAAGGAAGGAAGGAAGGAAGGAAGGAAGGAAGGAAGAAATGAACGAATGAACAAACGAAAGAAAAAAAGAAAGAGAGAAAGAAAGAAAGAAAGAAAGAAAGAAAGAAAGAAAGAAGAAAGAAAGAAAGAAAGAAAGAAAGAAGAATGGAAGGAAGGAAGGGAGGGAGGGAGGGAGGGAGGGAGGGAGGAAGGAAGGGAGGAAGGAACAAAAGAACAAATGAACAAACAAACGAAAGAAAACAACAGAAAAAATTTGAAGAAAAAAAGAATGGATGGAAGGTAGGAAGGAAGGAAGGAAGGAAGGAAGGAAGGAAGGAAGGAAGCAAGAAATGAATGAACAAACAAATGAAGGAAGGAAGGAAGAAATGAAGAAATGAAAGAAGGAAGGAAGGAAGGAAGGAAGAAATGAACGAATGAACAAACGAAAGAAAGAAAGAAAGAAAGAAAGAAAGAAAGAAAGAAAGAAAGAAAGAAAGAAAGAAAGAAAGAAAGAAAGAAAGAAAGAATGGAAGGAAGGAAGGGAAGGAGGGAGGGAGGAAGGAAGGGAGGGAGGGAGGGAGGGAGGGAGGAAGGAAGGGAGGAAGGAACAAAAGAACAAATGAACAAACAAACAAAAGAAAGAGAAAGAAAGAAGAATGGAAGGAAGGAAGGAAGGAAGGAAGGAAGAAATGAATGAACAAACAAATGAAGGAAGGAAGAAGAAATGAATGAACAAACAAATGAAGGAAGGAAGGAAGGAAGAAATGAATGAACAAACAAATGAAGGAAGGAAGCGAGGAAGGAAGGAAGGAAGGAATAAACAAACAAGCGAAGGAAGGTAGGAAGGAAGTGAGGGAGGAAGTCAATATAGAAAGGCAGGCAGGAAGTTGTTTGATGTGTGATTAACTTTTGCACAAACGACATTTTTACAAGCTGTAAATTAGAAGTGTGGAGCTAGTTTATATACTGACTTCTACTGTTTCTTCTCGAAAGCTGAGCTGAACTTTAACACTGTGTTAGTTCTTGATGTAAGTAAGCAGTAACACACCTCTGACCATGCTTTTACACAAACATCATACACACAGATCAAGCAGCACACTACAACCCTGAAGTCCTTTATTCTCACATAGCAGCATGAAGTGTTTTATTCCACTAACAATCAACAATCAATCTCTCTCTCTCTCTCTCTCTCTCTCTCTCTCTCTCTCTCTCTCTCTCTTTTTTTAAAGAATGAACGTGCTTCTTACAAAGAAATCGTAAACTCTTCTATCACTTCAAGAAGCATCTGGCATACAAGGCAATGCATATGAGCTGTTACTATAGAAACAATAGCATTTTAGAAATTTGTCATTTATGAGCCAGGACTAGCTGTGCGGTTCCACAGAAATATGCCACGCCTTCTGACCAATCAGACAGAGAATTCAATTCCCCCCACACACACACACACACACACACACACACACACACACACACCCTTATCTCTTTTCTGCTGTCCTCAGATCAGATTTTTCCAGCACTTTTTCTTGCCATTGTTCGGGTCGTCTGTTCCTTTACTCTGCATCTCCACACCCACCCACTTATCCACTCTCTTTCATTGTGCTCTCTCTATCTCTCCATCTCTTCTTTTCTTCTCTCGGTAGTGCTTTATAACCTTGAGGCTATAAAGAAAAGTGTACGGTATTCTCTCTCTCTCTCTATCTTTCCATTCTGTGTGTGTGAAAGAATGAGAGAGGGAGAGAGGAAGAGAGACTGCAAGGGACTAAGTGTGACAGGTGTAACAGATTGGAACTTGGACAACCGATCCCACAAGGGACACACACACACACCCCCACACACACACACACACACACACACACAACTAGAGCAGATATAATTCAAGTCCCTCTTTTTTAAATATATTCCAGCCTCAAAGCCGGATGATAAAAAGCAGCTGTGCTTGTGATGCTGTCCTGTCTCTCTCTCTCTCTGGACTCTTTTTTTTGTGTTTTTTTTTGTTTTTGTTTGTTTGTGTGTGTTTGTGTGTGTGTGTGTGTGTGTGTGTGTGTGTGTGTGTGTGTGTGTGAAGCCTCCTGCAACCTGTGATTAAAAAGAAAGCATCCATCACATTCTGACCAATCACAGTCAACAGTACATACTGCTGTAATCACACCTTTGGATGGCAATTTTTTTTTCTGAGACACACACAAACACACACACACAAAAATGTAGAGACCCACATTTAGTAAAATGCTCTAATTTTCTCATCAGTCCAGGCGCGGCCGTGCACACATCCATCCATCAGCACAGCAGGACACGAGGACTGTAACGCCATTCAATCTAATGTGAGTGTAAATAGTGTGGGTGGGGGTGTGCGCGCGTGTGTGTGTATTAGCACAGCCCATTCGAACTATGCAGGGGAGGGAGGGAGAGAGGGAGCGAGGAGAGAGAGAGAGAGGGAGGGAGGGAGAGCGAGAGGGAGGGAGGGAGGGAGAGAGGGAGAGGGAGGGGGGGAGAGGGAGGGAGAGAGGGAGGGAAGGAAGGAAGGAAGGAAGGAAGGAAAGGGAGAGGAGGCAGGGAGGAAGGCAGGAAGGATGGAAGGAAGGGCAGGAAGGGGGGAAAGGAAAGGGAAAGGGGAAGGGGAAGGAAGGGAGGAAGGGAAGGGAAAAGGGGGGGAGGGAGGCAGGGAGGAAGGGAGGAAGCGGGGGAAAGAGGAGGGGGGGGGAGGGGGAGGCAGGGGGGGGGGGAGGGGGGGGGGGGGAGGGAAGGGAGGGGGGGAGGGGGGAGGGGAGGGGAGGGAGGGAGGAAGGAAAGGAAAGGAAAGGAAAGGAAAGGAAAGGAAAGGAAAGGAAAGGAAAGGAAGGAAGGATGAAAAAGAGAGAAGGCAAAAGAAGACAAAAAAGAGGATAAGATGAGAGAAAGAGTGAAGAGATCAAAGTGACCAAAAAATAGTATGAAACTCCTTCTAGGGAAATAATTTCACTGATTTGAAGACATTTATACATCACTCATCACAGATAACTGGCTAGCTTGTAGCACACAAAAGACAAACATGGACTAACATCATGCTCATTTATTTCTCCGCTTTATAGCTTGAAAGCACGGGAATCAAAAGAGATCCCACTTCTGGGGTAAGTCCAATGCAGCGACTCTAACCATGCTCATGCCACAGCTTCAAAGACACCCTCATACACAAACTCCCTAAAAGGAAAAAGCAAAGATCACAGAGGTGTGAAACCGACAAAATGACGACTAACCAGTGAAACAGGACGAGAATCCAATAATGCAGCTCAGCCACTGCAGCGTGTTGTCCAGCAGAGGTGCATTTTAATCCTGGTTTATATGTAAGATGGCCGTGACATGGATGCCGTAATCATTTATTTTATTTCTTGTGAACGTCCTCAGAACGTTTAAGAACTTGTGAAATTGAAAAGCCGGACTTGCGCGTCCTCATTTACGGGATTTGTTTTGATCACGATCATTCGCTAATTTTTGAACAAACGTAAAACTAAAGAAGAAATTAAAGTTTTACGATGGCTGAGAATTTGTTTTGTTTCGCGCTACCGTAGAGTTCGTCCTTAAACAAATGCAAATTTTTCCAAATAAGCAGGAGTTTTTTGAATTGCGTAAAATCGAATCCCGCAAATGATTCCACAAACAAATCCTTGCATGAGAAATCAGTTCCGCGAATAGCATGAAAATCGCCTTGGCTGTGTTCTAAATGAGATCTTTATTGAGACTCATCCCTGAAATCACCTCCGCATGAGCGACACCTGACCACGACGAACCCCCGCCAAGCCCCAGTTCCGCTCCCGCCTGATCAACACACACAGCTGCACACACTCTCACAATCACATTAACCATGATCAGCATATCCACCGCATCACTTCCTGGACCTTCTCTGATTGGATATGATTAATGAGCGCTGGTTGTGAGTGGCAGGTCGTCGTGGTAACCAGGAGTGCACGGTCACGGGCGGAGCACAGGTGGCGTTTGATAAAGGATAACAACGAGTGTGACGGGAGAGAGAGAGAGAGAGAGAGAGAGAGAGAGAGAGAGAGAGAGAGGTAAAAGTAAGAGAGAGAGAGAGAGAGAGAGTGAAGAGTCACATAGAGAAACAGAAAAAAAGTAAAAGGACAGCAGTAGAGAGATGAAAATAAAACTGTGGGAGAAAGGAAAGTGGAAAGACAGAGGTCAAGAGAAAAGACAAGGAGAGTAGGAATGAAGGAGAGGTGGGAAAGAAAGAAAGGGAGAGATGGCATGAACATCTGAGTTCTGGAAAATAAGAGGAAACAGTACAAGTGAGAAAGGATTAAGGAGAAAGAGCAGGAGGAAAAAAATGACAAATAAAGATGAGGAGGAAAAGAGGGAGGGAGGGAGGGAGAGAGGGAGGGAGGGAGGAAGGGAGGAGAGAGGGAGGGAGGGAGGGAGAGAGGGAGGAGGGAGGGAGGGAGAGGGGAGGGAGGAGGGAGAGAGGGAGGGAGAGAGAGGGAGAGAGAGAGGGAGGGAGGAGAGGGAGGGAGGGAGGGAGGAGGGAGGGAGGAGGGAGGGAGAGAGGGAGGGAGGGAGGGAGGGAGAGAGGGAGGGAAAGATAGAGTCAGAGACACAGAAAGAAAGAAAGAAAGAAAGAAAGAAAGAAAGAAAGAAAGAAAGAAAGAAAGAAAGAAAGAAAGAAAGAAAGAAAGTAAGAAAGAAAAAGATATATGGATGTACAGACAAAAGGAGATAGATAGATAGATAGATAGATAGATAGATAGATAGATAGATAGATAGATAGATAGATAGATAGATAGACAAACCTACAGACAAAATGAGAGGGAGAGAGAGAGAGAAAGAGAGAGAGAGATGGAGATGTAGAAGGAGAAGGAGTGGAAAGCAGCAGGTGCAGTAGAATCTGCCAAAACAATCATGGCTTCCCGTGTCCCGCTCATAAAACTGGTTAATGCTGTGCAGCCCGCTGTCTCCGTCCCTTTTCCCTGCAGGACAACACACACACACACACAAAGAGGCAGGAGCCATAATAGAGGCAGGACGGCGCTTATTTCACCCAGGCAGCCGAGCATGGCCGTCGCGGCTAAATGGAAATCAAAGACTAATCACGTCGACCTGCGGCACACAAAACAGGCTGAGGGACCTATGCTACACGATGGCTACGTTCTCTCTCTCTCTCTCTCTCTCTCTCTCTCTCTCTCTCTCTCTCTCTCTCTCTCTCTCTCTCATTTTGCTGTGTTTGCTCTCTGAGACTGCACAAACTAGAAAACAAAAGAGGGCTCCCCAAAATTCACAGTTAGCGTTAATTAGCGGTGCTTCAGACAAAGCCTTTCAGAATTAATTAGTAGAAGTCAGCATATTTCCAAACACATGGCTCTAATTGCATGTGTGTGTGTGTTGGATTGTGGTGTGAAAATCAGTGGGTTGGATGTGTCCTGACCCCTTGGTCTAAGTGCAGTCGCAGACAGCCGGCTTTAGAAAACCGCAGGGACGAGCGGGCGGCCATATTGGCTCAGTCGGAGTCAAGGTCGCAAAACTCAGAGTCAGTGTAATAAGTCATCGTAAAGCCGATGCTCCATGGCATAAATCACAGCGACGGTGCGGTCAAGCCCACTGTGCCGTGGTCACCTGGTCACTATAAAAATAATGCTCACAACTGGGTGACACACATGCACACACACACACCTGCACAAATGGTGAGTGTGTGTGTGTGTGGCTCCGAGACTATTGGGTTGCCTGGATAGAACATTAGTTAGACTAACATGGCTTCTAGGCATGTGTGTGTGTGTGTGTGTGTGTATGTGTGTGTGTGTGTGTGTGTGTGTGATTTCTTGAATTATAGCATCAGACGATCATCAACATTCCACAGCTTTCAAGAATGTTCTATTTCACATTATTTGCTTGCTGCTGAGTGCAAAAGTTTTCACACCCTGAGGACAAACTGAAAATGGCATTCAGTTAAAGTGAAAGAAAGAAAGAAATTCATTTTTAGCAACCCAGTCTCCTGTTTTGTTGACTCGAGCTCTCAAATAACTTTTGGTTCTTTTTAAAACAATTAACTATTAAATAATTAAAACAATTTTCTGCTTATTTTCATTGAATTGGTTTTGATTGTTGCTTTGTTGATTTTTTAATTGAATGTTACTTGGACTTATGTTTATTTCAAATAAGATTTATGTCATTTCACTTACAAAAATATCCAAAACTGATTAAAAAAATGAATGAAATTATTTAATGAATTAATTTAATTCAATTATTTAATTCAATTCATATTTCATGAATCTGTCCTTTACTGACTGGCTAAATTTGATGAATGTTAAATAATAATAATAATAATAATAATAATAATAATAATAATAATAATAATAATAATAATACAATTTAAATATTTGTTTTATATATTTTTTAAATATTATTTATTATTTAATTTATTATATACATCATTCTATTTATTTTACTTTGTATACTATTTTTTAGAACTTTACATTGCATTTTTTTGTTTCCATTTTGTTTGTTTTTTATTTATTCCTCCTTATTTATTTATTTTAATTTATTTTCTGTATTTATTTGCTTTATTTTTTTAAAACATCATACACAAGTCTATATTTTTCACCAAGATATTTGATGTTTTTTTAGAACTTTACATTGCTTCTTTCTTTCTTTCTATGTATGTATGTATGTATGTATGTATGTATGTATGTATAATTCCCTAAATTAAATGAAACATGCCAGGGAACAATTTTGGAATAATTTTTTTATCCAAATGAGCAATTTAGTCATTTTTCAAAATATCCCATAATTTTCACACATTATTTCAAGATATTGCATCCATTTGTCCATCAATCTATTCATCCATTTTCTGTTCCACTTATTCTACTCAGTGTCACAGGAAACCTTGAGTCTATCCTAAGGGATTCTGGGCACAAGATGAGGGACACCCTGGACATGATGCCAACCCAACACAGAGCACAATTACACACACACCAGTTCACACAATATGGACAATTTAGAGAAGCCAATCAGCCCACAATGCATGTCTTTGGACTTATTTTGGACTTTGAGGAGGAAATCAGAGTACATGCAAACTCCATGCACACAAAGAGATGGCAGGATTCGAACCTCAAACCCATTAGCGCTAACCACTAAGACACTGTGTCTTATGTCTAAATAATGAAATTATTTAGACATAATATCTTATTTCAATGTGATTACTACACTGTGATCATCTTGTTATTATCTCATCATTATCTCATTATTATCTTAACATTATTTCAACATATCTCATTTTTACGTCAATTTTAAGACCTCATAATCTATTAGTATATGTAATGTATACTTAAACAAAATTTATTAGTATATGTACAAAATAGTAACAAAAGACAAGTCAACAAGTCACAAAAAATGAGATATCTTGAAAATAACAAGCTGTTTAGTTACAATAATAAAATCATGATATATAAGTCACAATAATGACCTAGCACTTTCTTCTAACTTTATAGCAATTTTTTTTTTGCAATACATAACACACACCAGCCACCAGCTGTTGCTTTGGTCTCAGCTCCCACCAGGAAAGGCTAGATAAAAGGGAAAAAAGAAATGCCCCCCTACCGTCCTTCAAATTCCTCATACACCAGAGTCTCTGTCTTTGAAGGGTGCTGAAACTTGTGATGTTTTTTCCTAGCACCCCACCTTTCCCACTGACACACTGACAGGAAGATGGAGAGCAAAAAACAAGGAACGGACTTGTCACTAAGTTGAAAACTAATTTCTTCTTGCTACTTGTGCCGGATGGTTGCACTCCTTATTATGCACTGCCATCATATACGACTTCTAAAAAAATTCCAATTTCCAGACACTAATTACCCCAGCGCCAAGCCCCTCCCCTTTGCCCGAGACCACCTGCGGCTTAATTACCTCCAGAAAGTAAACATGTCTGTCTCTCCATCTCTCAACTGTTCCACCTGTCTGTTTTGAGCTCTACTTTACCATCCGGCTGTCCTTCCGTCCCCGATCGCTCTTCACTGTCTATGTACTGATTTGGTGAGACAGTTTGAAACACAAGGACACTTTAGCAACTGGTGTCTCAGTGGGGATGTGAGAACTCACGGCTAGAAAACACTTTCCTGTTTTTGGCGTCTTAATTGATCGATTTATTAATTAATTCGATGCCCATGGGAGGAAGCGAGCATTTAAAATTGACGTCCTTCATATATTCAAGGAGATGGAAAATAATAGCTGAGGACAGGAGACAGTTATATTAGATTAGTGTCTGATTTTTAATTATACTGACTGGTTAATTAGAAACCCCTTTATAAGGAGGTGTAATGCATGCCGAGTTGCTTTTCTGCTCAGCACGGCTGTAAAGAGTGGTTATTTAAGTAACCGTAGCAACTGCTTCTCACTGGACATTATTACTTTTTTATTAGAGCACCAAAATTCCCAGAAGGAAAAACCCAGGAGATGATAAGATTCTCAAATACTCAAACCAGCTAGTCTAGCACTAACGTCCATGCCACGTCTGCAGGCAAGAGATCATGAGAAAAGGCTTAATAAAATATCAAAAGCAAAGCAAAATAAACATGATGCAGCATCTCACAGTCACAGGAGTCCAAATGCTCGAGATCTGATTACACACTGTGCAAGTTCCCTTGCTTTAGAAATTTCAGTATCGGTCAGTATTGTATTAAAGCTAGTAGGTGGTGTAGTGTAATGTTTTGTGATTGGTTGTTCCAGCCAGAGAAATAAAACACTCTCACCTGGTCCCTGAAGATAACATTATAGAAAATCTATCACAGCCAAGCATGATATCCTTCCAGATCTGGCAACTTAGTCATTTTGACACACTATAGCACTTAGCTACTTTATCATATAGATCCGCTTAGGGGGCCGCACGCACACACACACACACACACACACACACACACACACACACACACACACACACACACACACACAGAAACTACAAAATGAGAATTTATGGGTTTGAAATCTTGGGAGATAATTTTATCTTATGAAATATGAGGTTTGAAATAAAGCAAGAGAAAACTAGACCTTACTTAAGAGCTTTGTTTTAGATGACTAGTGCGTGTGTGTGTGTGTGTGTGTGTGTGTGTGTAGGACTGAAAAAATAAAACATTTTAAATCGGATACCACCTTTTAGTATTCATTACTTAATATTGATATTGATTGATGTTTGACTTAAAGGAGATAAGGTTACATAACACCTCCATTAGCACTTCATAACAACTGACACAAGCCTACAATAGGGTAAATTTTATTTGTTTTGATCACATCAGCTAAATCAGTCAGCCTGGGAATTGTCATAACAATGACAACTTACATGACAAAGAACATCATAACTTCAGTTATTAGCTAATTACTTCAGATATATGACTCATAACTTCATAACTGTTCACAAGCTACTCATAACAACGGTTAGGGTTGGTTCTAATGTTTGACATGCCATGTGATCAAATCTAAGTCAATTGTTATGAACTTCTTATACAAGGCAGCCTGGGAAGTGTCATAACTCAACCTTATGCCAAGTAAAGTAAATGTCAATATGTACTATGTCAGCTTATGTCAACTGAAACATATTTTTAAAATATACTTCACTTGAAATACAGTTTTTCATACTAATTTTCAGTACTATATATTTGGTACCATTTTACCTAGTTCATAAGGCTGAAAAATACCTTCATAAGCTGTTCGTATCTGGCAAATCAACAATGAAAGTGTCCTAACATTCAGGTGTTATGTCAACCTGATATAATGAATAACGATATGAAATGAAGAAAGCAATCATTGTCAGCTGACGCATATTGGAATAAGAGTTATAAATGTTTACCCAGATTCATGTCGCTTGTTCCGAAAGCTTTATTAATGTTCCACTCAGCCCTATGGACAGTACCCTTAAGCAATGTGTTATCAGTAAGACTATTTGAATACTATATGTAGAATTACTACGTAATATGTACTACATACGAATAAGTTTATTACCTGCTATAATGCATTCGTAATGCATTATTCACACTGTCATAATTATTAATGAAAATGCATAACAGTGTACAGCAATGTTTATAATGCATTTATAAACTGTTAAGAAAAAGAATTATACACAACAATACTAAAAAGAACGTATAAGTATGTATATAATTAGAATTATGGTGTTATAATGTGTTACGAGCACAACAATAAATACTGTTATACAGTGTGATGAATTTTAATAAATAATTGAAGTAAGATTATTAAAAATGTGTGTAATAAAATTGTGTATAATACCTTATGAACGCCTTATAACATGTTATGTTCATAGCTTCAGAGAAGGTGTTATCGTTAATATATAGCATTTTAAAAATGTCCTTAATTCATAGCAAATGTCAGATTTTTTTTTTTTTCAAATATCCTGATGAAAAATATAGACTTGTGCATAATATTAAAAAAAATAATAAAATAAAAAAAATAAACACAGAAAACAAATAAACAAATAAGAAGGAAAATAAATAAATAAATAAATAAATAATAAAAACTCTTGTGATTTCAGTATTGAGCAAAATAATCCTTATTCTCAGTTTATTATGCAGCACATGCATAGGTGTTTATATATGTGTGCGTGTGTGTGTGTGTGTACTGCGAGACAAAAGGCTATACTTACTGTATGGCACACACTCGTACTGAACTTCCAAGTACTTGTAGGTTCCTGGGCAGGGATCTGGGAATGCATCAGGCCCAGCTACGACTGCACACTGTGTCCTGTTATTACATCTAGAAGAAGAAGAAGAAGAAAAAAATCATAAATGTTAATCGTTTTTAGATGATAATCATCAAACTACTGAATATGTGAACCAGAAATCCTGCATCGACACCCAGCTTGTCTTTCTCTATTAAACCCCTCTTTATAAGGGTGAAGAAGACAAAAAGACAATCAGGATCCGATTCACTATAGCGAGAAGAGATTCAACCGTGATTAATAAAGAAATATCCCAGTGCCTCAAAGTCATAATAATGTCATTGCTTCATATCCCATAATACGCACACACACATGCACATACACACACACACATACACACACACATACACACACACCTTGTGTCATTACTGAGTGAATGACTAGTTAGTATGAGGCTAATGAAGGGGAAGAAATGGGCCGGATGTGTGCTGGATGGATGCTGATGGTGTGAATGTCAGCAGTAAAAGCAGTGGTTTGAGAAAAAGGAAGATGGCGTGATGGAGATAATTTCTGCCACGAGGGCCAGAGTTTGCTTTGGATATGAAAGTGTGACCAAATCACAGGAAGGACTGAAGCAGCCATGTGCAAAATACTACTAATCGTGCCTCACTGCCTTCATATTACTCACACACACACACACACACACACACACACAGAAACACAGACACACAGCACAACTGAATAGCCATTAACATCACCATACTTTCCTTTTCCTATTTATTATTATATACACCAAAATTACCATATTTTACTAATATGGCAATGATGTTCATAAGGCTACATAACACCTTCATAAGTTCTGTGACAACAGACACAAATCAAAAAGAGATTATTTATTGTGTGATATTCCACATTATCAAATTATTCCACCTTATCAAATTACACAGCTGACATAACACAGTCTTATACCAAAAATAAAGGGTAGTGGTGGCTCAAGTGGCTCTGGGTTGTTGATCGGAGGATCAGGGTTCAAGCCCCAGTACCACCAAGCTCCACTGTTGGGCAATTGAGCAAGGCCCTTAACCCTCTCTGCTCCAGGAGTGCTGTATCATAGCTGCCCCTGTGCTCTGACCCCAACTTCCTCAGCTGGGATATGCGAAGAAAAGAATTCCACTGTGCTGTAATGTATGTGTGGTGATAATAAAGGCTTCATGCCCTTCATCAATCTGTTCATCAATCAAAACTCTATGTCACTTGACTTAGTTGGTATGTCAAAATGGCACCAAACAAAGAGTTATAAAGGTGTCATGTACTGCACATCATCTATATAAACATAATAATTGCATTCATTCATTGTCTACCGCTTATCCAATCTATTCTCGGGTCACGGGGAGCCTGTGCCTATCTCAGGTGTCACTGGGCATCAAGGCAGGATACACCCTGGACAGAGTGCCAACCCATCACATGGCACACACACACATTCTCATTCACTCACGCAATCACACACTACGGACAATGCATGTCTTTGGACCGGGGGAGGAAACCGGAGTACCCGGAGGAAACCCCCGAGGCACGGGGAGAACATGCAAACTCCACACACACAGCAGAGGCAGGAATTGAACCCCCAACCCTGGAGGTGTGAGGCAAACGTGCTAACCACTAAGCCACCGTGCCCCCCAATAATTGTATTCTTTGTTTGTTTTTCTAATATGGTCTAATATGGTCTGTTTACATGGTGACACTTGCTTAAGCATGATGTTCATAAGGCTATAAAAATGCCTTCGTAGGGTGTTCGTGGGAAATGACATAAAACTTAACTT
Organism: Hemibagrus guttatus; assembly: GCA_033459395.1. Lineage (NCBI taxonomy): Eukaryota > Metazoa > Chordata > Actinopteri > Siluriformes > Bagridae > Hemibagrus > Hemibagrus guttatus. Next base: position 6,588,943 of record JAUCMX010000029.1, on the reverse strand, counting down.
AGATTTTTTTTAATGGCATTCCACATCCACATATTAACCAAGTCAGCTGGCATAAAACAAGACTATGCTAAAAAACTTGGCAATGTCACTTGGCATCAAATGCAGAGCTTATAAAGATGTAATGTAGCCCACATTGCCCTTAAGTAAAGTGTTACTATATCAACACCAAAATGTCGTTGTTTTATTTATTTTTTCTAACTGTAATGGCAGATGATCCAGATACATGGATAAAAAAGTGCTGTTTCTGACGCAGACTCAATTCTTATCCTCTAACACCATGTCCCCTTTGTGTTTGATTCCTTACATCATCGACTGATTAAAACAGGACACTGCTACTGGCTGTACAGGTCATAAACCTGCTTGACCACATCTCATAGCTCGCATATGCCAGCTCCTCATCCCAGGCAGTCGTTCCAAGGTCACTGAAGGTCAAGACGGCCCAGTTTGCAACCCCTCGCTGTATTATTAAAGAGTTCCTGTGCACTTTAATTGGCATTGATTGCAGAGAGGTGATCAATGAGCTGTGGAGTGAACGAGGAAGATGAGTCTCACAGGAGACACGGCTTTAATGAGATGTGGGACGAAGCCCATCAACGCGAGTACTTTATGAGATCACGAGCAGGCTGTCAGTCCGAATCACAGCAGGTGCTTATAGTTAAGCGGACACATGCGTAAGCACATGCAGATGTTTGGACACAGGTAGACACATCTAGAGAAAACTAGACAAAACATGTATAGTGTAGATGTACACAAACTTTGAATCAATGCATTATGTTTAGAGTTCATTGAAATGTCACTCACACAAAGGTCAAAGCGCGCGCTCTCTCTCTCTCTCTCTCTCTCTCTCTCTCTCTCTCTCTCTCTCTCTCTCTCTCTCTCTCTCTCTCTCTCTCTCTCTCTCTCTCTCAAAACAGCCTCTCTCTCTGTGCAAGCGTGTGTGTGTGCGTGTGTTTCATCCCTGCTGGCCCATACAAGTTGTGCTAGAAGATCCTCAATCATCCTCCCCATAGGGGACACTGCAACAGCAGCACCACTAAGGCACACTGAAAAAAAAAAAGTGAAGCCAAAATTGTGTGTTCTTTTTTTTTTTTCCCCTCACACTACTGTCTCATTGTACTCCATACTAAACACACACTCAATCATATAAGTGTAGCTAAGACAAGTACATAGGAGATATGTTACAGTTAAGCGTAAAATCTTCAACGAAGTTAAATTCCAAGAAACTTAAATTTCCATGTAACTTGCAACAGGAGAGAAATCAAAAAGATCAGGAGGAAAGAAAATAATCAGCAGAAAAATAGTTTTAAAGGGAACTTTTGCCAAGATTCTTGCAGTGTCTAGAACAGAGATATCGAGATATCGAAGGTTCGAAAGCTGTCCGGAAAATATGAAAAAAAAGGTCGGAGGCAGGGTTGAAAGCAATGGATGGGTGCACAAGTGGAGATTTTGGAGAATAATTCTATCACATTTAAAGAGGTAGAGACTGGTTTTATATTGTTTTATTAGATAATAAAAATGCAATTTCAGACCAAGCATTACAGCAACACAGTAAATTTTATTTTTTTGGCAATAAATAATTTTTTTTCTATTTGTTTATTTCCTAGGAGTGTACAAACTTTTGTATATTGGCTAAATGTAATCAGACAATACAAAACTACAATTATTAAGAGGTAAAAGTGTGGAGCTGGTGGGGACATTTCAAAAAGATCTGGGATTTTCATGGACAATTATATCTAGACTTTATACAAAACGGTGCAAAAAAACAACAAACACAAAAACGTCCAGGCCCACAAGAGGAAACACCTTGACCATTGAGGTCAGAGGTGATGGTCAGACTGGTTGAAAGTGACAAGCAGGCTATGGTAACTCATAAAACAATCACTCTTTGCAACTGTGGCATGCAGAAAAGCATCTTAAAGTGCAAAAAATAATACTAAAAAATCTCAAACCGCAGGGTCCACTGCAGGGTACATGAACATAAATCTGAGACTACAGAAGGCATAGACTGTACAGTTTAGGATTTGGGAAAAAAAGACATATATTTTGTGATATATGTGTTTAAAGAATAGATTTTTATTTATATAAAATGTGAAAAAGATTTTGACTGAATAACTCAATCCCAATAACCAATATTTTTCCATTTATAATTTAAAAATAAAAAATTCTTAGATAAATTATAATAATTAAAAAAAATATTTAAAAAAATCCTGAAATGTAGTTAAAATAAATATTTAAATATCTAAAACTGTATAAAATCATCAACACTCTAGGCTAGAAAACTATTAACCTTAATCGAAACGATTCAACCCACTTATGTTTTGTTATTTCTGCTGAATATATTCGCTGATGAAATGGTCAATGGTTCCCTAATCAAGATTTCATTTTATTTATTTTTATTCCTTTTACTCAAGTCTTTTGTGTGTAATTCATAATGTATTTTGCTCCTGAACACACCGCCACAGCATGGACCCAATTGGTTAACAAATCATGCACCATTATTCCACAAAGCCAGGTTTTTGTAAGGGATCAGTCTACAGACCTAATTGAGCCTTTTACCAAAAGAATAAAAAAATGCTCTGTGAAGATTTTATTGGATTAGGAGTCCTAATGAAGCAATCTCTGTCTTCATATATACACTCACAGTCACAGATTCCTAATTTCAACAGCCAATTAGTAATAAATTACGTTTTAAGTGCACTGTTAAACATCTGATCTCCAGATTACTGTGAAGACAGTGGGTTTCCTTTTGTGTCTGGTTTCTCTCAAGGCTTTTTTTCCCTCCCCCTTATGTCATCTCAGGGAGTTTTTCTTTCCGATGTCGCTCCTGGCTTGCTTATTAGGGATCGAAATCCATATCCGGATTCTTTTGAAGCTGCTTTGTGTCAGTGTCTATTGCTTGAAAATAAAAATGAATGAATTGAAATCAACCTTTTATGAGTGAACTGTAAGGAAGCTTTAAATGTAGGCAATAACATATCAACTTTAAAAACTACTACTACTGTGCCGTTAGAACCTTTTGAAGAATTTCTGCCATTTTATGTTTCATAAGGATCATGACCAGGATGAAAAGAAGCACTTTTGCTATTCAGTGTTCTGACCTAGCTGGATTTTTCAGCGTTAATGTAGCCAAAAAGCAATTAATGATATCTAACTAATGATATCTGTATTTCAATCAAAATCTGTTTCCTTAAAAATACCTCTAAAAATCGTTGGTAGTGCCACTCATACCTGCACACCATGACTTCCTGTTGTCTATCAGAATAATACAAAAATGGTCGTGAAGCTGAAATACTGTACACATGAAAGGAGCAAAGGAGTGGCCATCTTGGAACTGTTCCTCAGTGTAGTTTGGAATCATTCAAGGCGATAGTAATGAACACAACATCTAGAAATGAACCTTTTGCTTCCGTATATACAAAAAATATGTATTTAGAGAAAAAAAAAACGTAATGTCATGCGTTTCCACCTGAGAACCTATGGTTTATAAATGAAATAGCATATCATTTAGGTCATTTAGGGGATTAGTACTTTAGTAAGTATATCTGAAAATAAGTTCTTCTTCTTAACGTACTTTTTATTCAATCAGTGCAGATAAAGACTGGAAAAAGACCAGGTGAAGTCTCAGACTTTTGCACTATAAGATGCTTTTCTGCTCACCATGGTTGTAGTGAGCGCTTATTTAAGTTACAATAGCCTTTCTGCCAGCTTTTATCATCTCCTGAACTCTCTCGTCGACATTTTATTCTGCCTGCAGAACTTCAGCTGACTTTTCCTACTGTTCTGTAGAAACGCTAGAGACTGTTGTACATTAAAATCTCAGGAGATCAACTGTTTCTAAAATACTCAAACCAGCCATCTGGCACCAACAACAATGTTTTTATGCACTGCAGTGTTAACTCATGATTGGCTGATTGGATACACCTTCCAAGTAATTGGTACATTCCAAGATTTTTGAGTGAGGTTTGGATTTCTTCGGGAAACAGACACCAAGGATGTTTAAGCTAGTGACTGTGAGGATCGATTCCTGCATGCTTAAGGGATTTCCTTCAGTTTCTTCCCCTCGTCCAAAGACATGCATTGTAGGCTGAGTGCCATCTGTAAATTGTCCATAGTGTGTGAATGGGTGTGAATGTGTGTGATTGTGCCCCTTGATCAGTTGCCCAGATGCCCCCTGTGTCATGCCCCGAGTCCCCTGGGATAGACTCCAGGTTCCCTGTTACCCTATGTAGGATAAATGCTACAGAAAAGGGATAGATAAATGGATCGATTGCATACAATTAATTATTTTTGCTAACTTATCCCTTTCAGCTGCTGATAAATACCTATAGAAAGCAGCAACTTTATTCAAAGGAGTCTTTTCCACTAAGTTGACAATGGATAGCAGAGTAAAGTCATAATCCACATTAGACACTTAATAGACTTTTATTGTTAGCTCAGGAATTGAGTCAGGTGTGTTAGGTTTGGAGAAAAAAAAAAATACACAAAATTGCACAGAGAGCCGAGCCCTCAGGACTGCTGGAAGGACCCCGATGTGTTCTGTGTTTTAACAGCAGGCGTGGGATGAAAAGAATTCAATTTAAGCAAATCAGTGTGTGAGCGTAGGCACAATTAAAGCAGTACATCTACATGATCACAACGGCACACCGCTCTACCATGGCTTTGATTTGATTTGTATAAAAATGGAAATGAAGGGATTAATTGACTTATGATGGAAAATGTGGTAGCGATCCTCTTTAAGGGCTCTGAAGGGAAACGTCTCGTGTGCTGCTGGATGGTGTGTCAATGAGCGGAAAACTAAAAAAAAAAAAAGAAAAAAAGCGGGCTGTTTCAGTGAGGTAAAACATCCTGTGAAAATTCCTTTCAACTCATGGTTAGGTCACATTCAGGTCATGTTTCCGTTTCCCTTTACTCTGTTTACGACCACCTCGAAGTTGTGTTAAAGAGCTGACGCTAACACACAACCTTTCAGTGTTTCTGTGTCTGTTAAGTGTCAAATGCTTTCAGAACAGGGAAAACTTGGCACGTATAATACAGAACAGAACAGGAACAGAGGACGACGGTTGTGTTCGCTCAGCTAGTTACATTAGGATGCTATAAATTGGTCTTGCTAATTCCCTTTGATGGGTGGAGCTAATTCTCTACCCTTCACATGACAGGAAGTGGGGGTGGTGTAGCACATGCTTTCTCAGACACATGAAAAATCAGTAATGTGAATGCTCTGTGGACTGGGAAGCCTGCGACAAGCTGGAGGCTGGTTGCACAGGAACTGGGTCACGATTCCCATTAGTGTACACGACCAGTATTCAGGTCCACACTTGTTTAGAAAGTAAAGCAACCTGCTCATGTATTATAGCCAATGATGACATTGTTAGTTTCAACAACACATGCATCAATGTAGTACAATGTAGAACATTATGGGATGTAAAAGACAGAAGTGAGGTGCCTTACTTATTATTTGCACCAAAATAATAACAAAACAAAAAAAAGTGAGTTGATATTGTTGTGTTGTCCATGTGAAAACCACCTGAGACACGTGAAGCCTTCTTATCAAAGAATTGCTCATGATACACTATATTGGCAAAAGTTTTCAGACGTCTGCCTTTACATGCACATGAATTTAATATGGAGATGTCCCGCCCTTTGCGGCTATAACAGCTTAAACTCTTCTGGGAAGGCTTTCCACAAGATTTAGGAGTGTGTTTATGGGAATTTTTGACCATTCCTCTAGAAGCGCATTTCATCTCTAATTCATCCCAAAGGTGTTCTATCAGGTTTAGGTCAGGACCAGTCAAGTTCCTCCACACCAAACTCGCTCATCCATGTCTTTATGGACCTTGCGTTGTGCACTGGTGTTGGAACAGGAAGGGGTCATCCCCAAACTGTTCCCACAAAGTTGAACAAGCATGAAATTGTCCACAATGTCTTGGTATGCTGAAGCATTAAGAGTTCCTTTCACTGGAACTAAGGGGCCAAGCCCAATCCCTGGAAAACAACACTTGAAACCAATGATTTGGAAAGGGTGTCCCAAAACTTTTGGCAACAGTGTACATCACAGAGCAGTGCAAGACATCTGGAAAAGCGCTATCCGCCGTCTACCGCGTACATGAGCTTGTGTTTGATTGCTGTGATTTACAGAAAGAGTATTCTCCTCCTACAAGAGAGAGAAAGAACTCAAACATTTCCTTTCTTGACTCCCAGCTATGGATATTTGTGACATCATCAGGAATCGAACCCCTAACGATGCATCTCCTTCGGGATCGACATGCCTCACTTTTATATTATGAACCAGCTGCTTTTCTAAATAGTCAAGTAAGATTTAGAGACAAGCTTTCACTCAAGTCTAACTTAATTTTTGTGTACATTCTGATTTCTCACCTTATCACAGTAAATATGTATTTATGCATTTTGAATTGTTATGATTCGAAACACAATCATATCCTTCTACAAAATGCTCTCTAGTTCTAAAACTAAATTCATAATTCGCACCATATGAACAGATTACTGACCTCGATTCGAAGTGTGTTTATTAGATTTGGTGATACGCGCTAATCCGATTTCAAACATCGCACTGCGCTGTTTACTTGAGCACTAGAATACAGCCGGCACACGCTGCGATCTGATAGTGATCAGATTATTACTGTGCGTGTGCTAGGCACTCTTTTTGGAGGACTAACAAACGGAGAGAAAAACAAAACACCCTGCGTGAGGTGTTATTTCGGCGTGGCTTTTATGGATCAGCAGGAGCTAGATTGAGGAGCTCGACAATAAACAGTCGATGCTACAACAAAGCATGACTAATACACAGTGTTCCTTTTCACGGGCAGTGCTGCAAGTAAACACAGCACTTTAAAGGAAAAATATAAAAATTATTTCAACATGCACACAAACATACACACACACACACACACACACACACAACTCTAAAAAGTGTTCTTGTCTTACAGTAAATTTTCATAGCTAACTTTCAGGATTCAAAATACAAGATCAATAGCTGTATTTAAAAAAAACAAAGATTATGAAGATACATACATATATATATATATATACAGTGGGGCAAAAAAGTATTTAGTCAGCCACCAATTGTGCAAGTTCTCCCACTTAAAAAGATGAGAGAGGCCTGTAATTTTCATCATAGGTACACTTCAACTATGAGAGACAGAATGAGAAAAAAAAATCCAGAAAATCACATTGTGTGATTTTTAAAGAATTTACTTGCAAATTATGGTGGAAAATAAGTATTTGGTCACCTACAAAAAAGCAAGATTTCTGGCTCTCACAGACCTGTAACTTCTTCTTTAAGAGGCTCCTCTGTCCTCCACTCGTTACCTGTATTAATGGCACCTGTTTGAACTCGTTATCAGTATAAAAGACACCTGTCCACAACCTCAAACAGTCAGACTCCAAACTCCACTATGGCCAAGACCAAAGAGCTGTCAAAGGACACCAGAAACAAAATTGTAGACCTGCACCAGGCTGGGAAGACTGAATCTGCAATAGGTAAGCAGCTTGGTGTGAAGAAATCAACTGTGGGAGCAATTATTAGAAAATGGAAGACATACAAGACCACTGATAATCTCCCTCGATCTGGGGCTCCACGCAAGATCTCACCCTGTGGGGTCAAAATGATCACAAGAACGGTGAGCAAAAATCCCTGAACCACACGGGGGGACCTAGTGAATGACCTGCAGAGAGCTGGGACCAAAGTAACAAAGGCTACCATCAGTAACACACTACGCCGCCAGGGACTCAAATCCTGCAGTGCCAGACGTGTCCCCCTGCTTAAGCCAGTACATGTCCGGGCCCGTCTGAAGTTTGCTAGAGAGCATTTGGATTATCCAGAAGAGGATTGGGAGAATGTCATATGGTCAGATGAAACCAAAATAGAACCTTTTGGTAAAAACTCAACTTGTGTTTGGAGGAGAAAGAATGCTGAGTTGCATCCAAAGAACACCATACCTACTGTGAAGCATGGGGGTGGAAACATCATGCTTTGGGGCTGTTTTTCTGCAAAGGGACCAGGACGACTGATCCGTGTAAAGGAAAGAATGAATGGGGCCATGTATCGTGAGATTTTGAGTAAAAACCTCCTTCCATCAGCAAGAGCATTGAAGATGAAACATGGTTAGGTCTTTCAGCATGACAATGATCCCAAACACACCTCCCGGGCAACGAAGGAGTGGCTTCGTAAGAAGCATTTCAAGGTCCTGGAGTGGCCTAGCCCGTCTCCAGATCTCAACCCCATAGAAAATCTTTGGAGGGAGTTGAAAATCCGTGTTGCCCAGCGACAGCCCCAAAACATCACTGCTCTAGAGGAGATCTGCATGGAGGAATGGGCCAAACTACCAGCAACAGTGTGTAAAAACCTTGTGGCGACTTACAGAAAATGTTTGACCTCTGTCATTGCCAACAAAGGGTATATAATAAAGTATTGAGATGAACTTTTGTTATTGACCAAATACTTATTTTCCACCATAACATGCAAATAAATTCTTTAAAAATCAGACAATGCGATTTTCTGGATTTTTTTTCTCATTCTGTATCTCATAGTTGAAGTGTACCTATGATGAAAATTACAGGCCTCTCTCATCTTTTTAAGTGGGAGAACTTGCACAATTGGTGGCTGACTAAATACTTTTTTGCCCCACTGTATATATACACAGAGAGAGAGAGAGTGCGCACAATGTGGTTTGAGGTCTGTGTCACTTAGGCATCTTCTGTATATAAAGATTATAAAGAGAGAGACACAGAGAGAGAGAGAGAGAGAGAGAGAGAGAGAGAGAGAGAGAGAGAGAGAGAGAGAATATCTGATGGACAGGTCGATATCCTCCAAACCATTATGGTTTAGTGATTGCTGTGCACAGTATGCTTGTGTGTGTGTGTGTGTGCGTGTGTGTGTGTGTGTCTTCATTCATTATAGCTCTCTGCTGAGAGACTGAGCATCTATCTTCTGCAGCCAGAACTGTCACCTACTGCCAAATCAGTGCCCCCCCACAGACACACACTTCTCCTGCAGTTAGAACACAATATCCAACATATACATTAATGCATGTTGGAATCTTTTCATTAGCCCATTTGTTAGTATCATTACGGTAGACCAGCTATTCCAGCAATTACAGTACACACAGAGTGAAATCTCTGTAATGCTCTTCTGTAATTATCACCTAAACAAAATCGCACTTCACACACAATATTTCCTGATTGCAGTTTTAACTGGAAAGATCTCGAGGGACGAGAACCTCACAGCAACGCGAGCGTCCACCATCACCTGGTGTACCAACATCAACTGGGGAAACACACACACACATGTACACACACTCACAAGTACCTATAATTACTGTAATTCTCTACCAATCTGCCAGGTAGAAACTAGCCAGATTTTTGCAAGAACCTTGATGTTTGAAGCTGGACATCACTCCATTTTCAAGTTCAGCTGTACAGAGCACAAAGACAATGATCACAGACAGGAAATGGGTCCTTTCATGTAAACATTTTTACTTCAAGAGTGCACCTGTTCAAATGATTTCTTTATTCATTTTTACAACAATAAAATTCTTCTTCTTCTACTTTTCTTTTTCCTCCCTCAGATCGCTACCCGAAGTCGTCACGGGGACTGATTGACCATATGACCTCACCGTCTTCATGCTGGAATCAAACCGAATCAATTTGACTCTGTGGTAGAAGCCTGAGTTTTGCTTTTGAGAGCAGGAACAAAAAAACATCTAACAGGAGTTCTCTCTACTCTATCTCTATCAGAATTAAAAGTTTATCACCGCTGTAACGAGAGATCCTCATCTCAGGGTTTGTTTCGCACGTTGATTGATAATTGACTGTCCTCTTTCTACCGCTGACGCATTTTCCCAGCTCAGGGATTTGAGAATGCAAATACAGCAAAGTTTCGGCTTGATTAAACCAAAAACAAGAAGGAAAAAAAAAACGGGAGGAGTTTTCAATCTATTTTGAACACTGCAGGATTTTATTTTTGCCTCTGCATTGCTGACAGCGTTCAAAGAAAAGCAGATGCTGTGAAGACAAACATCAGCAGCTTCGTACTTTTCAGAGTGGAAAGGGTGTGAAGAAACGATATGTTTTCTGTGACAACACAAAGTTCAAAGGTCTTTCTTTACATACAGTGCTCAAGACATGAACGTATCGATACTGCAAGCATCAATACATTTTTTTAATGTATTCAGATGATAATGTAGTTATAATTACTAAAAAATAGCTTCATTACTCTTTGTCAACAAACATGTTTCGCCTTTCGGATTGTGAGTCCTAAATGAGTTCCTTGACAAATATTTCAGTTTCGGAATAAAAAAAACACATTTCTTTGTTTCATTAATTGGGCAGATATTACTATTATAAACTCAACAGCAGAATGGAACTCTGAAATTCCTCCACACCAAACTCGCTCATCCATGTCTTTATGGAGCTTGCTTTGTGCACTAGTGTGCAGTCATGTTGGAACAGGAAGGGGTCATCCCCAAACTGTTCCCACAACGTTGGGAGCATGATATTGTCCAAAATGTCTTGGTATGCTGAAGCAGTAAGAGTTCCTTTCTCTGGTGCTAAGGGGCCGAGCCCAACCCCTGAAAGACAACACCTGAATTCAATGATTTGGAGGGGTGTCCCAAAACTTTTGCCAATATAGTGTAGATCATTAAAAAAATATATATATAAAACTAAGCACTTGGAATAATAAGACCTAATTCAGGATTTTCCTTTTTTTTTTTTTTTTTAGTTCCCAAAAAGCATTTCAAATTTCACATTTTCGAAACACTTCACACTGTTAGCACACTGCTCTATGTGGACCAAACTGTAAATACATTGTTTTCTTGTTTTGACACAAAAGGCATTTAGCGAACCCAGTCTTCTTGCATATAATTGTCGCTTGGTTTCTACCACCAGCCAAACAAGGTAGCCTAATTTGCAAATGTTTATGAATTTTATTCGTGTCAAATCTGTTTACGTTACAATACCACCGTACCGTACACACACAGACTAATTTCATTTGGTGATTTCTACAGACTCTGGAACACGGGACATGCAGCCATATACTTTATTTTACAACCTTTCACTGGACTGAATTCAGATGATGGGGATTAAAATGTGATGTAAATAAATGACTGTAAGCATGAGGACCCTATAAACAGGACCTCACTTGTCTCATGAGGACATTTGGTCCTCATAAATCCTTCACTTTTCCCGAATGTGTGCGTATGAGTGTGTGTGTATATGTGAGTGAGAAGAGAGAGAGAGAGAGAGAGAGAGAGAGAGACAGACACAGAGAGAGGGAGATGGATAATTATTAAAGAAAAATATTGTGCCACTTTTTTCCCTAAAAGCCAAACTGAAATGTGATGTGATTAAACTAGTCGTGCCATACTGCCATTTTTGCCCGTGCATTCTGACATCATAAAACATCGAACATGTATCCAACACAATGTCTGCTGTGTTATTATGCTTAATATAATTCCACTTTATGTATATGTGCGAGCGCCATATACACACCCACATATCAGACTTTTTATTTCCTAATGGTGTTCTGACGCAAAGGTTATTTGAACGGATATATACAAGGTCACAGCACAGGCTTTAGTGCGAGGAAAAAAAATACTAATATTGTTTGTGCACTCTGAAAGGAAGATAATATTGTATTGGAAAAGCAAATATTTCCACCTGGGATTTATCTATAGCCTACTATAATGCCTAGAAGATCAACTCATGTCATACTGTGGTTCAAAGAAATGTTGCATGATGAGTAGGTTTGCTCACAAATGGCCAGCGAAACAAACAAAGTAACAAACAAACTAACTAACTAACTAATTAATAAATAATTTCATAAATAAATAATTAAATAAGTAAGTAAGTAAGTAAGTAAGTAAATAAATAAATAAATAAATAAATAAACTGTAGGAAATGTTTGCAAAAATCTTTTTCATAATTTGTTTCATTATTTTCATAATGTGTAATTTAATTTAGAAACAAATTTTAAATTTTAGATTTAAAAATAAAAAAAATTAAAACAATTTTAATTTAGAAACAAATTTTATTTTTACATTTAAATTTTAAAAACTGAAAAACTAGAAAAAAAAACACTGAAAAGTGAAAAATAAAAAGAACATAAATTCAACACCAAATCAGCTGCTTGCAGTCGATTCAGTAAAAAATAAACTCAAAAAATAGTAGTGACATAATTCATCAATGTCAATATCAATATTACACTGTTAGCTGTCACTGTGTGTGTGTGTGTCTCATCTTTAGCACTCTAGTTTCTAGCGCTGATTAGAAGCGGTGTTGCTAATATGTTCCTTTTTCCCCCGCAGCCCTGTTTTCTACACTTAAGCCTTTGTAATTATACTCTTCCGAGAGCTCCATCCGAGCCCATCAAAACGCCGCTCTTCAATCAGGAGTCAACGTGCGAGCGACATTTTCTGAACAGCGGTTTGTAATTGTGAGGAGAGAGCTTGCGAGTCTAAAGCAGGTTCTCATTAAACAAACATGGTTTGGCGTCTGCAGCGTGGAGGAGGGGAGGTGAACGGAATGATTTGATTTGGTAATAAAAAGACAGCTCTCTTTGTTTGAAGGGAAGTGAGAGTGAAAGGAAATGGTAATGTGGAGACAGAAATGGAAACAGATTTTTTTTTAAAGAGATGACATCAAGCCCAGGTGTCCCGGAAAGAATGAAACACACACAAACACACACACACACACACACACACACACACAGACACACTTATATGTATATATGTATAAAGATTGACTCATTCTGTTAGAGATCCAGTTGATGAACCATGAAGTAATGAAACATGTGTAGCAGGGAGAAATGTTTTTAAAAAAAAAACTGATTAAGGAAGTCATACTGGTCTAAATTAGCTATAAACCATTGTCAAACCAGACCCCAATTAAAAGGGAAACAGTGACAGCGATGCTACAGAATCTATGCACTCCAATCCCAAAGGGGAGCCATCTCCTCCAGTGCCGTGGCTACACCACGCATACACACACTCGCTACAATTCCTTCTAGCTCATCATGGTGCGCCAGCAACAATTTCCTAAGGTCCTGCCAGACAACACTTCTGTGACTCTGATCTCAGCTGGATTTGACATCGGGATTAATGTAAGGTTAGAAAGACTTCGGTCCCGGGTCAGTGTTCCCAGTCAAGTCTTCAGAGAGTCTCTCCGTCAAAGCTGGACTTGAGGACAGGAGGGGAATTGAAAGATGGCTTAGTCAGTCTGAGACCCCAGAGGCCACTTTAGCTACTGCACAATAGCTGACAAAGCCATTTTCTAGCAGAAGAGCTCACAGAAGTGTGAAGTACTCTTATCGTACAAAACGGCCTTTGCTTTCAATTAAGCCGGAAGCATTCTCGTGCATGAAAAGACGCTGCCTTGATTGGTCACACAAAACATTTAAGTAAGAGTCAGGTTTGATAAGTTAAAAAAAATGCTTACACAAGCGTGATCCACCTGAATAAACATGCTACACCTGTTCAGTGTAACTTACCATGAAGCATTGTAATCACGCTGTGTAATAAACACACATCAGTCCATTTCAATAAACACACCCCATCTGTTATGTTTGTCTAATGCTACTGAGCTTTCCTGAATTGAAATACTGAGATAACGATATCATAGGAATTTGTAACGTATCGTTATGTAACGGGATGTAACATATAACATGACGTAACACAATGTAACATCCTATACCACAAAGTAACCTATAAACATTGGTCACAATTTAAAAATAATGTAACATAATGTAATGTAACGTAACACAACGCAGCATATTTAACATGACGTAACAATTTAACAGTCTAATGTAACATATATAACGTGACATAACAATTTAACATAATGTAACAATGCAGTGCAACATATGTAACATGGCAAAGCGCAATGTAAAGTAACCTAACAATATGTAATAGAATGTAGAATAATGTGATGTAACAGAATGCAACCTATTGTAACATATATAACATGATGTAATGTAAAGTAACATAACATGTATAATGTAACATAATGCAATGTAACGTACCTTACCGTAACGTAACATATGTAACACGGCATAAAATTTAGCGTAACATATATAACATGGCATAATGTAAAGTGAAATTAAACAGATAACAAAGTACGGTAACGTAACCATACCGTAACATAACATATGTTACATAATTTAACATAAACCACTTTTGATAGATACTGACCACTGCAGACCGGGAACACCCCACAAGAGCTGCAGTTTTGGAGATGTTCTGATCCAGTGGTCTAGCCATCACAATTTGGCCCTTGTCAAACTCACTTAAATCCTTACGCTTGCCCATTTTTCCTGCTTCTAACACATCAACTTTGAGGACAAAATGTTCACTTGCTGCCTAATATATCCCACCCACTAACAGGTGCCATGATGAGGAGATAATCAGTGTTATTCACTTCACCTGTCAGTGCTCATAATGTTTTGCCTGTTCGGTGTATAGCATGTCTTAATGTAAAATAACGTAACACATATAACGTAATGTAACTCAAGGTAAATTGACTTAATGTAAACTAACGTACTAAACCGCAACATAACATATGTAAAATGAGATAACGGTTCAACATAAAGTAACAATGTAAGGTAACATATATAACATGGCACGGCATAATTGTAAAGTAACCTTATGAAACGGAACGGAATGTAATGTAAAATACACAGCATACCGTAACAGAACGAGGTTACGTAACATAAGTGTCACCAGCAGCCGGTACCAAATTCTGATATTGTAACATATATAACATGATGTAACATAACGCAATATAATGCAATGCTATGTAACATAACAAAACATAGGATAAGATTAGCATTTGCTGCGTGAATAAACACACCTGGTGCATTGGGATCTATACACTGTATATCACTAAGCCTAATGAAAAAGCTAAGTGATATAACATGCATATTCATGATCTACCGATTCCCTATAAGAGCTATAACACTGACTAATCTGAGGGAGGAAAAAAACACACCCGAGCCCCTCAGCAAGGTTTTAACCTATAGATTTGTTAGTGACACACTCCTGGCACGCAGCAAATCCAAATATATAAATGCAAATCAGTTTTCCTTGTCGAACCTTCACTCACATACTTAAAGAAAATAGAAAGTTTCCAGTGTCCAGTAAGTAGCAATTCAGGATTCAGTGATGTAGAGGCTCTGCTTCAGATCCAGTGCCTTTTAGCTGAACAACTGAATGGACTCAATTTGATTGGTGGCAGGAAAAGAAAAGCGCTTAACTGCCAGCTGTAAATCCCACCTTTATTATTCTGTAAGAGTTATTTGATTTTTTTTTTCCTAGCCAGAAACCCACTATATTATCTGTCCAGAGAGAAGCGTTAGTGCCAGTCTGACCAAGCCACATATAAAAAAAATAAATAAGTTAAACTATACAGAAAGACACTCCAAATACATTCAGGATACATACTCGGTGAAAAAAAAGAGAGCGATATTTAGAATTTCCCTAAAGAAAAAGTGGAAAGTGGTGCATGAGATACAGTTAGACATGATAATGACCCTTTCTTTATATGGTATGCTACTTCTATTTAAGTTTCCGCTTTTTTCATCTTCTTGTATAACCCTTTAAGACCTTAAGCGATGTCCACATTAATCCAGATAAATTAAAAAAGCATCCTGGTCTCCATGTTTTGACCTTTCATCAACACCGAGACTACGTGTGGTAGTCCATCAAGAACCGAGCAATTTGAAAACTTGCAGTCATGTGGCCATTCAATTCAAAACACACACACACAGCAACAACTCCACTTCATTTTCCTGTCCATTTAACAAACTGGTATAGGAATGTATGCTTTTTTTGAGGTTTCAGTTCAGGTCATTGTAGACATAGAGCCAGGAATCAGGAGTATGGTAAGTATGGTAAGCACACAGGAGACAACACAGAGGGGAAGACTGGCTGAAACCAGACTACGAGGAGGAAACCCACATGAAATATGGAAAGCATATAAGATTTTAGCTGTCTAGAAACAGAGCGCAGGACTAAAGCTCGGACCCAGAATGAATAAAATGATAGCCGTGGCCAAAACAGAAGGCAGCTGCCTTGATACCTTGCTGCCTATGTTGTTTTATTAAATTAAATTAAATTTAAATTATTACATTAAGTTAGAATAAAACGCCTTTTTAACACCTGATATTTTCTTTTCTCTTTTTATTTATTTATTTATTTTGGCTAAATATACTAAGATTTGAAAATCTAACCAAACAATAGATTTAACAGAAGCAGGAAGTATTACTTAATATCTAGTAATTTGAGAAACGCTATTTTTTAACTTTTCTTTTTTTCATGTAGACTAATTGGAAAAGTTCAAAAATGTTTCACACTCTATAATTAAGCATTTATAGCACATCATATATTTATGTATTACATTTAATATTAGCACTTTTAGCATCCCTAAAAGTGTGTATGGTTTTAATATTTTAAAAAGATGCATTATTTATTGGCTTGTCTGGATCATTTTGTTTGCTATGTGACACTATTAGCGATTAAATTATCATAGAAACCTTATAATTGGTAATGTGTTTATTATTGTGTAGAGGAACTGGGCAATGACCCACATTCAACAACACTGTGATCTATCAGCAGTTAATAGAATTATATTCGAGTTATGTTTTCTGATGCCAAATTTCCATCCGGCTCACGGTACCCTTGTGTGAAAACTTGCAGTGGCAAAGCCGCAGATGATGTCACTGCCCGGTTTCAAAAGAGCTTTCTGGATAGTGGCCAACTGTCCAAACAATCACCAAGCCTAATAGCTATTTAATCTGTTTGCGTGTAAACGCTTTTACCCAGTAGTGTCCAGAGTTGGCCAGGGTGGGCTGGAGAACCCAAGCCAGGCTTGAGTGATCCACTCTGAGGAAGAAGAGTCTGCTCGCCAGGGCTAGTTTGAAAAATGAAAAACGGTCAGAAGCAGGAATTTCTCTGTTGTTCTGGGAGGAAAAAAGTGCTGTGATTTAGAAGCTGGAGACAAAAGTGCGCTTAAGTACAGCTGAAGACAAAATGCAGCCTACCAGTGGAAGACAAGCTTGTTTACATTGCAGAAAGTGTATATTGGTGCAGTGTGTTTGCTTAGGTGTGTGTGAACATATATTGTGTGTTTTTATGGCTGGATGTGTTTAACGGGTCATAAAAAGTTCAGTACAGCCTTGGTGAAACAAATGCACTCCAATGGGCTGAGTTGCCTTTAAAGGACTCGACACAGTAGATTAGAGTAGACGCACACACACATACCTACACATACCACACAAGACGATGGACAAGTGGACCAATGGGACGTCTTAGAATAGTGATGGAGTGTGTGCTTGTGTCTGTGTGTGGTTACACTGAGACCCCACAAAAGGAGGCAAAGAGGTATTTTGACAGGAACGCGAGTGTCCACATGCTGCATAGTGCCCCAATAACTGAACATACCCTCACTCGTATACACAGATGACTAAGCACACTATAACATTTGAATTGAATGTATCCATAGCAACCCTAATGTCAGACTCTAGAAAGGTTGGGCTTCTCTCTCTCTCTCTCTCTCTCTCTCTCTCTCTCTCTCTCTCACCCAAGGTGCTGAATTCCTGTGCGACAGTTACCATTAGGGACATGTAGGACAGCTTTAAAAGCTAATTGTTGATTCTGGATCAGTGCAGTACTTTATATCTTCATAATGAAGCCAGGGCAAACACCACTTAAAAAAAGATGTAATAATGGTAAATAAAAGGACCTGTAAAGGGAAAAAAAAGCCTAGCCATACTCAAATCGGTGTTTATCACTGTTCGCACTACTAGAATAAATACAGAATGGAAAAAAGCAACCTATTTAAAAATAAATGCCTGAAGGAAGCCAAATTAATGGGTAATAATGAGAGATCATTTGTCTCTATAAAAGGAAATAAGAAAACATATTCAGGAATGGGCTGATTAAACTTACATGAAAATTGCCAGACAAGAAAATTAATCTCATGAGACAAAAATATTAGATTTATTGCCTCGATTAAACCTATTTGCATCTTAAAAATATGACTTTTTGCAATTTCATACTTTAAAAACGACATTGCAAAACACACCCTACAGCCATGGCGCCAGAATCTCACTTATTAGATAAGCTTAATCAGACCCCTACAATGGCAATTTGTCTGAGACACTGCCTCATTGGCAGGCTCTTGGGTTTTTAGTGAACTTTAAATGCAGAAGAAAAGGCATAAAATGTCTTGAGCTTTTAGATTAAGTTTAGTTCCAGACTGTCAATGGAAAATTGATAATGCAGTGTAGTCTAGGCTTAATCAGTGTCTGGAGAACTGGAGAACACAGAGAGCCTGAGTGGACAGATCAATGTGGGTCTCATCAGGGGAGCCTGAGGACATGAGACAAGGATGGACCAGATGCTGAGGTATTGATAGGTTTTAGCCAGAGCAGTATCACGGGCATGCTGTGGACACTACAGGGCTTTAAGGACAAAACTTGACTGAGCCTGCACTATCGACATGGACATCTGTATTCTGAAACTCTCTTTCTTACTCTCTGGTAAACGGAGACTTTTCCACTCTGAAGGATGTTTGAAAAGATAGATGAAGTGTGGCATAACATTGTACCATAGGACAGGATATTCTTCGTTAAGGCAAATGATGAATATGGTCTTCTTCCACAATGACAATTTAAAACGCCTGGAAGGCACACATTATTTTAAGACACCGTTTCCCAATCTTGCTCCTGTTAGTCCCTCAGGACTGCATGCATAGTGTTTCTCTACTCTAACAAACCTGACTCTAATCATCAGCTCATTAGCAAGCCCTTCATTAGGTTAAATGAGTCTGTTAGAGAAGGGAAACACTACAAAGTGCAATCCAGGTTGACTAAAAGAGCAGGATTAAGGAAGTGAATAGAACAGAATAGATTACATAGAAAATAGGCAAAAGTTTCATGACATCTGATCGTGATTGAAACATTCCAAAGTCAAACCATGCACATCTTTGTTGCTATAAAAACCTCCACTCTTCTGGAAAGGCTTTCCACTAGATTTTAGGGATTGGCTTTGGGGATTTGTGTTCATTCAGCCACAAAAGCACTGTTGTCAGCTGATGAGACCTGGAGTGCAGTCAAAGGTTGAGGTCAGGCCTCGGTGCAGGTCACTCAACAGCAAAAGTGTCAAATCATCTGTTCATGGTGATCACTGTATGCACAGGGGCATTAAAATGCTGGAACAGGATCAGGTCCCTTTGTTCCTATTCCTGTCCCAATTGCACCACATCCTATACAATTGTGTGCTTCCATCTTTGTAGTAACAATTTCTGGAAGGTTAGCATATGGGTGTAATGGTCAGATGTCCATGTCATACTACTGACCAGATAAGATAAACCATTATTCGTCCTACAGTGGGAAAATTTCCATGTTACAGCAGCACGGGAAAAAAAAGAAAAAATATGAAGCAGAGATTAAAAATCTATATAAATACAGAAGAATGGCCACCAATGCCAATAATAATAATAATAATAATAATAATAATAATAATAAAGTAGCACAATGGTCAACAACAGGAATGTATACAATAGACTGAAATGAACGGAAGGGGAAAGGCAGGGAATACGGGACGGGACGGGACGGGACGGGACGGAAAATAGTGGAATGGAACAAAATGTGATGTGATGGAATGAAGGATATACATATAATGGAAATGAAGAAGATTTATACAGTGGAAAGCACAGGGTGGGGCGGGGCGGGGAAGGTCGGGAAAGGAAAGGAAAATGGTGGAAATGAAAAGAATGGGATGTGATGTGTTGGAATGAGAGATATACAGTGGAATGGAAAGGAATGAGTTTTACACAGTGTGAAGGAAATGGAAATGGAAAGAGAAATGGAAAGTTGAAAGGCAAGGCAAGGCAAGGGAAGGGAAGGGAAGGGAAGGGAAGGGAAGGGAAGGAAGTTATACAGTGGAATGGAATGGAAATGAATGGGATGTGATGGAATGAGAGATATACAGTGGAATGGAATGGAATGAAATGCAGTAGAATGAGAGTTATACAGTGGAATGGAATGGAAATGAATGGGATGTGATGGAATGAGAGATATACAGTGGAATGGAATGGAATGAAATGCAGTAGAATGAGAGTTATACAGTGGAATGGAATGGAAATGAATGGGATGTGATGGAATGAGAGATATACAGTGGAATGGAATGGAATGAAATGCAGTAGAATGAGAGTTATACAGTGGAATGGAATGGAAATGAATGGGATGTGATGGAATGAGAGATATACAGTGGAATGGAATGGAATGAAATGCAGTAGAATGAGAGTTATACAGTGGAATGGAATGGAAATGAATGGGATGTGATGGAATGAGAGATATACAGTGGAATGGAATGGAATGAAATGCAGTAGAATGAGAGTTATACAGTGGAATGGAATGTTTCTATTGAGAATGCTTTTAAAAAGTTAGAAAAATAACATTTTCTATGAGAGTATAGAAGAAAAAAGAAAAATAGAATAGTACTAAGCTGTGAAATGTTTAGATGGCAGTAAAAGCAAGAAACTCTGTGAGAGAAAGAGAGACTCGGTGTGAGGTACCTGATTGACAGCAGCTGAAGTGAGATAGCAGGCAAACCTGTAGGCTACAGGCAAGCACACATATATACACACACACACACCACACAGCAAGATTGCAAGAGAGGTTAAAGTAGCTCCATAGCTGTGGCCCCATCTAGGGCTTCCATTCATGCCAATTTGTGAGTGTGTCAGAAGAGTTTGACAGGCTTTTAACTTCTGCATTCAACCCTAAGCTGCCTGTGACACACATTCACATTCTTCCCTTAGGTGAAGAAAACCACACAAGTGTGTACCTGTGTGTGTGTGTGTAGGGTACAGCCGAAAATAAAATAAAATGCACCAATAAGGGTCAATCCTTTCAATAATATGATTCAACAGCTCTGCACTATAAGAGCTCCGATGCCACTTGAAAAATTGCAAGAGCATTACAGTCGTCGTGTTCTTGTAGACCCCAGTTTTCCAGCTGAAACACAGCCAAAGCACAAATCCTGTCCATGATATCCACAAAGCACAATGGCTTTACAAAACGGTCCAGCATTTTGACCTTGTGTGTAAATTAGTGTGTATGCATCAAGATGGCAGGACAGCTGTAGAGGGTGTGAGTGAGGAGCTGCAGTCAAAGTGATGGAGAGAATGCAAGTTAGAAAATGTTGGAAGTTAATTAGATGCAAGTAGCAAAACAAATGCAAAACTGATTGATTAGATGCTAGTTACAAAATTTTGAATGCTAATTTGATGCTTTGTAAAACATTGGATTGTTATTTAATATAAGCTGGAGGTCTAGTTGAATGAAGAAGTTGCTTTCAGCTGCTCCCTGTTCGAGGTCGCCACAGCGGACCAACTGGTCTGCACAACAACTTGGCACAGGTTTTACGCCGGATGCCCTTCTTGACACAACCCTCCCATTTTTCTGGGCTTGGGACCGACACTGCATCCAGTGGCTGGGGTTTGGGCATTGGCTAGGAATGGAACCTGGGCCTTCCGCATGGTAGGCGCGAAACCTACCACTGAGCCACCAATGCCCCTGGACACCTAGTTGAATGCTAGTTACAAAATGGACGCTAGTTAGATTCTAGAAACATTCCAGTTACTAAATGGCTGCTTCTTAAATGCAAGTCATTGAAATTTATCTAGATGCTATTTACAAAATATTCTCATTAAAAATGCTAGCTGCAAAATGTTGGAGGTCAGATGCTAATTACTAAAACACTGGATGCTAGTTAGACAATTGCAAAATGTATGCTAGTTAGATAACCTCGAAATACTGTATGCTAGTTAGACAACTACAAAATGTTGTATGCTAGTTAGACAACTACAAGATGCTGTATGCTAGTTAGATGCAAGTGAAAGAAAAGCTAAATAGTCACTGGTTTGAAGTAAAATGTATGAGCTTTTAAAAGCTTTTGTTATGAGCTATTAAAATAATACTC
>JAUCMX010000029.1:6526945-6561945 GCA_033459395.1 Hemibagrus guttatus | reverse complement strand
AGCTTGCATCATAACTGCTTTTGCAAATTTGTGCTGAAATCTAAATTGAATTGAAAGGGGGGAAAAAAGAACGCCAAACATGAAAAAAAAAATATATATCCAACATTGTAGCCTTTATTTTATTAATACACAATACAGTGAGATAGAGAGTGTGTGTCTGTGTGCCTGTGAGTGGTGTGTGTGTGTGTGTGTGTGTGTGTGTGTGTGTGTGTGTGTGTGTGTGTGTGTGTGTGTGCACGCTCACACATGGGATTTGGGCTTAAACTGCAGTAGTAATGACAGAACACCAGAGTGCTTTTATTACTGCCATGTTTGCTTTGCTCCTCAGAGAGATATACCCATTTCTCCTGTCAAAAGCTCTTCCCTCTGATGCCTCTTTTCATATCTGTCCTTTTGCCTGCCAAACCAACATCTCTGCTTTTTAAATTCCATTCTGTCACATAAACACAGCATGTGATATTTCAATATCTCGGCTAAAGATGCTCGGTTTTGAGGGATATTTTTCTGAAGTTTTTGGTTCAAGGTCCTTTTGGCTCAAACAATGAGCAAGTTTTCTACATGCTCTGAGAACTTTTGTTACGTCATCTGTTTTATATCAAACAGTGTATACTTTCTATATAGTACATAGGGGACGAGAGAGGATGTGGCTGAGGCGTTGGTCTAGTGACAAGAAGGTTGTGAGTTCCAATCCCAGGTCCAACAAAGGCCCCTGAGCAAGGCCCTTAACCCTCAATTGCTCAGTTGTATATGAGATAAATTGTAAGCCGCTCTGGATAAATGTGTCCACCAAATGCTGTTAATTTAATGTATATACACACCCTACTATTTTCCTTTAATAATGATTAGTGCATAAGAATGTTGGCTGGAATTTAACCATGACAATTCTTTCTAGTCAATGAAATAACAATTTGTGCTGGTCTGCATAGAGCTAAGGTTTCCTTGAATGATGCCGTATTAGATCCTCAGGTAGCTAACTGACCTGTTGCTAGTTAGCTTAGTACCATCATTAGTAAGATACCTAGCCAGCTAGTTCAATTTGTCTAGAAAGTTGTCTATCTTGGGTGAACTAGCAGTCAGCCATTAATCTGTCTGTCATTAATCAACCATTAAACTGTCAATGTCCACTGAATGTAAAAGCTAGATAAACACCAAAGCTTCTCAATCCCACCAGAGATTCGATCATTAATCATTTCCTGATTCGACAATCTTTGGATGATCATCGACGGAAAGTTCTGGAGAGTGTACAAACTGTTTCATTTGACTGTATGCCGCATGTATGTCCTTTACGGCTCCCAGACAGCCGTGCATGAAGTAAGTGTTAGAAACTGAAATACCACTGTAAGTTTTAATCCACTTGTGAATATCATGTTCAAGCTTAAAATCTGAAATATAAATATATATATTACATTACAAGTTTGAAATCTCACAAGCACAGAAGTATTTTGACCCAGTTTTGATTCCAGGCATCTGATGAGAATGAGATTTTTTTTTTAAATGCAGCCTTCATTTCCTTCACCTTTTGAGGTTTTATCATCATTGTACATCTGAGAACTCAGAACAGGAACTCATAGATAAGATTTATACCAGATTCTAGTCTCTTAAACCATTTTTTGGTCAAATGTTCTGTAGTCTTGCTAATTCAGGGTCATTTCTTTAATCTTCAGGGGGAAAAAAAACACCCCCCCCACACAAAAAAAAAAGTTTCTTCCTTTTTTTTTTTCCACGGTGAGACTCATTATGGAGAGTCTAGACCTGGGGCTGTATTAGCTGGAGGCTGAAATTAGATGCATGTGGTAGATGTTGACCTCTGGATCCCAGGGCTGTGCAGGTAGTCCCTGCTTTTATATGTTTCATGTGTGACCCACCCAGCGCTGCAGTCAGTTCCTTTACGGTGTGCGGCGTTCTGTAATTATTTCAATATTCCCGACTCGAACGCGAGTCACGTTCAAACAGAAACGCAGGCCTGTGATTTATATGATGGATGTGAGCGAGTTCGTCTTATTTGGAGAGGTCATACGCAATAACTCAGGATAATTACATCAGATCAATGCAGGGGCTAATTCTCCTTATGCAGAGATGTCACTCGCTCACACGTCCAGTTTGCAGAAAAACACAAACCAGATGGCTCAGAGAGCGACAGAGCGTCTTAGCTGTTTTCTTTTCCAATAATATACCACAATATTTTTAGGAGGAAATGCAAAACCCAGACCCAGTGTGAGATGACAAAAGGTAGTGGAGTGTTTCTTCTGCCTCCTCACATTACCAAAATGGGCGCTAAGACCTTGCTGGGTCTCCAAAGCAAACATTCTGGGTTTGGAGAGAATCTTGGCTTGGATTTGCCAAGGAAATAGAGAAAAAAAAAGGAAATGCCATCCTGTTTTGAGTATGTATCGATTTACAAATGTTAGATCCACGACAGGAATGGAGGGATGAAGTGGGTTGAGGATGAAAAGCCATTTTTTAATCCCTGATCTCTCCTTTTCTCATCTCGTCACAGTCAACTTCAAGGACACGGCATGCCACAAATATCCTCAGATGACCAAGACGCAGTCTTGTCTCTCACACACGCTGTCTCTCAGAAGTCAATTTCTTAACTGTCATTCTATGCGGTGTACACTGGGATGAAATATCAAGCTATAAGGACCCTGGCGCAGCCTTTACGACCATACAAAGCAGCAATAATATACAGTTCTGACTGGGACATTAGTTACCCAGTAAAACTGATCACAGTTAAAGTTGCAGGTGCAGATGAGACTAATCTTCTTGCTAACTTTTTGAAGCACCTCAAAACATCACTACTATAAATTATTCAGTAACTACAGAGAAACTAATGGGTTTCCATTACTACACTCACTGCACTGACTTCCTGTAGGTCTCTAGCAGGGTTTTAAGCTTGATGGTATTATTAGACCCATGTCTATTTGTACTAGCATGATGACATGGTTTCGATAGAGATATAATGTAAAACTTAGCATGAAAACATATGGGTAAAGATTCAAACTCGTGATCATTTTTACTGAAGCCTAAAGGGTTCTGGACACGTGACCATCACATTCATATGTGTTTAATATAATAAGCTCCATTCTTCTGGGAAGGATTTCCACCAGATTTTGGAGCATGGCTTTGTGTTCATTCAGCTTCAAGAGCATTAGTGAGGGTGAGGAGCTCTGGGGTGCAGTCAGCATTCTTGTTCATCCCAGTGGTGTTTAGTAGTGTTGAGGTCAGGGCTCTATGAAGGTCACTCAAGTACTCCAAATTTGTCTTTATGGAGCTTGCTTTGTGCACAGGGGCATTGTCATGCAGGAACAGGTTTAGGCTTCTCAGTTTGAGTGAAGGTAAATTGTAACAAGGAGATGTGGTAGCTTAGTGGTTAAGATGTTGGACTACTGATTGGAACGTTGATTAAATCTCAGGTCCATCAAGCTGCCACTGCTGGGCCAGTGAGCAAGGTCCTTAATCCTCAATTGCCCAGGATGTCTGCCAAATGGCAGAAATGTAACACTACAGAATACAGCATCATCATTTATGGCAATTGGAAGATGCCCTTATCCAGAGATACTTACATTTTTTATCTAATTTTATACAACTGAGGGTTAAGGGCCTTGCAGGGGTGGACAAGGTGATGTTTTCGCTAAGGAAATGTTTATTTATCATTAATGAAAAAAGTCTCCAGGATCAGTGCTTCATCACTGCAAGTTTTCTGTAAAAGGAAAGTCTTCATGAAATTCACAGTAACATTTCTTTTAGTCTTATTAATTTTAAGGGGGGAAAAACGATAAGCAGAAATGGAATGACTGTACTGAAAGTGATAGGAGGAATTAACTTGTTTTGAGATTTCTCACAACTAAGTGTAACTATAAATGGATAAAAAATAAATGTTGTTTGTTGACTCAAAAAAATAAATAAATAAAGTAAACTGCTAGTGGTATAAAAGAGATAAACTGTTTCAGGACCTGTTGGGTTTCTTATCCTTTGCCTCTTGCTCTCTTTCAAAAGCAAATTTTAAGGCAAAACTGTGATTGTGGGGGAAAAAAGTGATATTTCAGATGGTTTTATGAGACGCAAATCTGGCAGAACACTTAAAGAAAAGCATCAAGCATCAGATGTGATTTAGTGCAAGAGAAACCAAGTGCAAGAGAAAGCTCTGCCTCCCTCTCTCTCCCTCTCTCTCTCTCTCTCTCTCTCTCTCTCACTCACACACACACATACTAAGTGTTGATACTTAGTCCCTTTACATCATCCATTAAAATCCTTTAAAACATGTATGTGTGTGTGTGCCAACATGACCGCAGGACCTAACAAGAGTCCAGACTCAACATAAAGCTTCAGATCTACACCATCCAAAAGTATGTCGAAGACACACCCATAATTTATAATGCCTTATTTATTATACACACCAACCTCACTAGTCCACCTCTGCTAAAAAGAAAATCTTAGCATGTGAAGAGAAAGAACGGAATTTTACCACGAGCATCTGTTAGTGGATGAAACTTTTTTTTTAAACAAGATGAAAAATAAATAAATAAGCAAATAAAAACCTGCCTTCACAGCCCAACTTTCTTGTTTTCTATTGGCTCATAAGACGGAGCCTACTGAAGTGCAGAAAACAACCAGACTGCAACCTTTATGATTCTGAAGGTTGTGGCCAGAAAGGTGTGTTTTCTACTTGCCTTTTTACTGCAACAAAGTTTTAGATAGAAATCAGCAGAAACTGAAAGTAACCACTAGCAAATATATATGTTTTTCACATTCCTGGGTCCTTTCCCCTTCAGTGAATTGGTGTTTTTATTTAATTCGATTTAAATGAATTAGCTAAAACAAGCATCGGTGTGTGAGTGTCTCTAACGTCTGTGTACTACAGCTAACTGCTGCATAAATGGTGTTTTAAACTAAGGTTAACTATCATGTTTATTTTAAAATAAAAAATAATAAAAAAGAAAGAGAAAAAAACACTAGCTAAAAATGCCACCTACCTTTTTTACTCATAAAAATGAAATAAATAAATAACATTATTATTATTATTGTTCATTCATTCATTGTCTACCGCTTATCCGATCTATTCTCGGGTCACGGGGAGCCTGTGCCTACCTCAGGCGTCATTGGGCATCAAGGCAGGATACACCCTGGACGGAGTGCCAACCCATCACAGGGCACACACACACACTCTCTCATTCACTCACGCAATCACACACTACGGACAATTTAGAGATTCCAATCAACCTACAATGCATGTCTTTGGACTGGGGGAGGAAACCGGAGTACCCGGAGGAAACCCCCGAGGCACGGGGAGAACTTGAAAACTCCACACACACACACGGCGGAGGCAGGAATCAAACCCCCAACCCTGGAGGTGTGAGGCAAACGTGCTAACCACCAAGCCACCGTGCCCCCTGTTGTTGTTGTTGTTGTTGTTGTTGTTGTTGTTATTATTATTATTATTATTATTATTATTATTATTATTATTATTATTATTATTATTATTATTATTATTATTATTATTATTATTATTATTATTATGATGGGCATTGGTGGCTCAGTGGTAGGTTTCTCGCCTATCATGCGGAAGGCCCGGGTTCCATTCCCAGCCAATGCCTCAACCCCAGCCACTGGATGCAGTGCCGGTCCCAAGCCCGGAAAAATGGGAGGGTTGCGTCAGGAAGGGCATCCGGCGTAAAACATTTGCCAAGTTGTTGTGCGGACCAGTTGGTCCGCTGTGGTGACCCCGAACAGGGAGCAGCCGAAAGCAACTTCTTCTTCTTCATTATTATTATTATTATAATATTCAAATTCCAACTTCATTTTAAAGAGCATAAAGTGTATCATGAATTTCAAGCGTGGATTTTAGTGAAGCTGTGATGCGTCAGAAAAATAAGATGAGGTTGTTTTTATGTTTTTTAGTCTATATTACTATAAATACAGAATATCAAACCATCCATCCATCCGTTTTCTGTACCACTTATTCTATATGGTGTCACATAGAGCCTGGAGTCTTGGAGAACAAGACAGGAGACACTTTGGACAAGGTTTCAATCCATTACAGTACACAATCACAGCTTACAGCCTACAGCACATGTTTTTGGACTGGGGAAAGAAACCGAAGAACCCAAAAGAAACCCCTGAAGCACAGGGAGAACATTCAAACTCCACTTACACAGGGTGGAGACAGGAACCGAACCCCCAACACCCCAGAGGTGCGAGGCAAACGTGATAATCATGAAACCACTAAACTCAATATTTCTGCAAAATGTTTTCTGAATTTGGGAAAACTATAAATAAAAAAAAAAAGGTTTATGTTTCATTCCATTTATCATCTTATTCTTTTTAACCACAAACATGTCCCAACACTAATACAAGTAGTTTTGCAAAAAAAGGGTCTGGTACATTTCACTAAAAACAGCCAAAATCTGGTTTCCTGTTATTTTTTCACCATTATGTTCTTCTTTAACAACTTTCCCCAAACCGCTTGTGATGTCACAGTGTGTACAAGGAAATACAAATACTCCTTCAAGATTCAGAAAAGGGTGAAAGATATCAGAATATATGATGTTACTCTCTGGTTTGAACAGCAGATTGATCCATCGTGTTTTCTAGAATTGAGAAAAATACACACAAAGCTTCTCTCAAATCATCTCACGAGTGGAATGTGCCCTTGGAACAGGAACGAATTTCAGGAGCAAATGCCGTCGGGTGATGCTGGCTACCCAGGGAGCTGCCCTCAATTAAAGATCTGGACAGGAGCGGTCCTTTGACGCTGTTTGAACGTAGCAGACGGGAGCCGAAACGTCGGCTATGGTCAGTTGCTGACCTGTATGCTCGGATTGCCTGAGAAAATGATGTCTATGGCTTTTATTGCATGGGTGAAATAAAAATACGTCTATTTTATTCCATGCTGTGAAGACGAATGCTCCGAGAGAAAAATAAAGCAAAACTTGATGTCTAACACTTTTTCCAGTCTTTTCACAGCACGCAGTTAAGGATCTCACCATCCCATTGCAAAATAGAGCCTGGAAACTATTTGGACATTGAATCATGGTCAGAATAGTTTCCTCTGCACCTTAAATCGTCTGACACACATACACACACACACACACACACAAACACACACACACACACACACACACACAGACACACACACAAATCCCCAGCTGTGAGGAATCATCCCATGACATATTAAACAGCTGTAAGGGAACTCAGGCCAAACCAACAGGCTCACCATCTTGGAAAATATCTTGGCAGTGAAACATGTACATGCTGCTCACTAATTAATCAAAAATGAAATCTTGAAGATGTAAATGAAATGTAATATTCATACTATAAAATACTACCAAATTATTATTGGGATTAATGGTATATTA
Source organism: Hemibagrus guttatus (assembly GCA_033459395.1). Classification (NCBI taxonomy): domain Eukaryota; kingdom Metazoa; phylum Chordata; class Actinopteri; order Siluriformes; family Bagridae; genus Hemibagrus; species Hemibagrus guttatus. The sequence continues at coordinate 6,554,590 of JAUCMX010000029.1, read as the reverse complement.
TTATTAGATCCTGTTGTTATATTATTTTATTAGATTTATTATTTTATATGATATTTTATCAGATTATGTAGATATTTATTTTAATATTTTATTTAATAGACTATGGACCTTAAGGACTGCTTTATTATTACTATATTACATTTATTTTATTATTTTATTAAATATATTATTTTATTTTAGTAGATTACGTAGATATTTATTTTAATATTTTATTTAATAGACTATAGACCTTAAGGACTGCTCTATTATTTTAGTAGATTTATTTTATTATTTCATTTGATATTTATTTGACATTTTATTTTATCAGATTATATTTATTTTATTATTTTATCTAATAGACTATAGACCTTAAGGATGGTTTTATTATTTTAGTAGTTATTTTACTTGATATTTTATTAGATTAGGTAAATATTTATTTTAATATTTTATTTAATAGACTATGGGCCTTAAGGACTGCTTTTTTTTTCAATTTTGCTGTACTTGTACAATGACAATAAAGACATTCATTCATCATCATCATTATTATTACTTGTATGATCTTGTATTTGCTCATATCTGCTTTATAGCTGTTTTATTTATGCATACTGAAAATCTACTACTTAAGACATCATGCCTGAGCGTTAAATCAGTATTGACAGGCGCGAGTCCTCAGCGGTGCTGACGGCCTTCACTTCACATGAGCACTACCCTTTGATATTAGCACCTCCGGTTAGCTTTGTGATGCTGGATTTGTGATTATGTGTGTGCGTGTGTGTGTATGCTTTGTATGAGCACTGCCAGGAGAGGAGAGATAACTCAAGCGAAGCCAGTGCACGAGGACAGGTGGCCTGCGGCCCAGAAAACCAACCCGATTCCCAGCGGAGTAAGAATCCATGCTAGGAAGAGCAGTGCTGATGAATAATAGCTATCAGATAAGCAAGTCTGTTCAAGTCAACTGAGAAAAAAAAGATCCAGGTTTAAAAGTGGTCCAATTCAGAGTCGGTTCAATTCTATAAAAAGCTAAATGTGTTCAAATGACTAGACAAGAGAAAAGAACCGTGATTTAAAGGATGTTAAATCCGGCACGTGTCTCTACCCACATGCGTATGTGCCTTTTTCCAAATCTGTACAATGTCTGACAGAAGATCTCTCTCCCGCTATTCACTAGTGTAAAGCTCAGCTTTACCAACCCACAGGAGTTCTTTAGAAACGCTTTTCTTTTGTGTGTGTGTGTGTGTGTGTGTGTATGTGTGTATTTGGATAGTTCCTTCCTTGTCTTCTCTCTAATAGGCTTACACGGTGAGAAGGATCCTAGCAACAGCTGCGGCAGGCGTTAGAGTCCGGGGGCGCCGTTCGACGATCTCGCGTGGCGTTAGTTCGCTTTTCATTCCCTCACATGCGAATGAAGCAACATGGTGAGCGTGGTTAAAAGAAAAATCCCTGCTCTGCTCACTCTGTAGTCAAGACATCATACACACAGTCTTTAGCTACATATCAATAATGCAGTAGGAGTTTAGGGCTTGTATAATAGTCTCTCGCTTCGGTTTGGGAAACAGAAGGGGATATTTGTTGTTAGCACTACTTGTTGGCTGTGGTGTTGTTTTTGTTGCTAAGCATTTGTAGGGTTTGACTCTTCCGGGTAGGTTTATATGGGAGTGTTTGTGCAGCAGCGGAACACACAAAGGATCAATTATCTCGAAACACACACACACACACACACACACAGCCTCTGTCTTTAACCTGTATCTAAAGCCAAGTGTCTGCTTTAGCAGGCTGGCTAGTGCTGGACAGAGCAATGCCAACATTCTGCATTCTTGTCGTCACTTGCTATCTTTCTGCATCAACAACTGTTGGACACACTTCTGTGACAAAGTTGTGTGGTCAACCAAAAGAAACTTTAATTGCCTTTCACTTTTTGGACGATTTTTACACATTATCCGTTCTTGTTTTTAAATATTGTTTCCGTATTCTATGCACCACATTCAAAAACCAAAACTGAATAAAAATAATAATAATAATATTAAAAAAACATATTGGAAATGAAGAACCTTTGAGGAAACATGTATTGCATTTTTTAATAATAAGCAAACATACATATTACTTAAAAATACCTGTCAGGTTAGCTTATAGTTAACACCCGGCTATCATTAGCATTGGAAAGTTTAGACATATAAACATTTATATAAACTTATCCTGCCCTAAATCCTCTTTGTTTAGTCTATAACAGTACTGAACATTAGTGATTATTAGCATTTATAAATATAGATAAATCTGGTTAGGTTAGCAAGTTAGCTAGTGTTAGAAGTGAAGATTATTAGCATTCATAAGAATTAGTTAAAAATCCTGTCAGAACTTCTGCTCATTGTCTAGCAAACTAGCAAAAATAGCATTAAAAGTTTATTAATATGAGGTAAATTACATGAGAATGAATACTGAAAGAATCTGACTAAAACGTAAAATCAAAATAATTACTAGCCAACAACCTCCGACAAACATTTATCATTATGTATAACTTTTTCTGTCGGCCGTTAGCATCTCCGTGAACCTTCCCATCATGCCAAAGCTTCTCAGCACAAAATCTCTCACCCATGGAAACAACTGACCCATGCAACCAGATTCTAATCATTTCATTAGGCCACTTCCAGAAGTTTCCAAGTGCAACAGAGCAAGTTCACAATCCAAACCTCAGTTTCAATTTGAAAAATGGCTTAAAGCTTTAAAAAGTAGGATTTCCGGATCTTATGACTGCTGGACTTTCAGAAATCCAGAGTTAATCAATCAGGTATTTTTTTTGCAAATCTTAGCTGGACAAATTGATCTGAATGGATACAGTGTGTATGCAGGGTTTGTTAGACATGTAATTTCCTAAGATTTTGTCTAGGAATAATGAAAATATGAGCCAGTATGTCGATAAATAATGACTGTAATAATAAAGATATTTAATAAATAGTCAAAGAGCTCTTGCACCAGTTCGCCAAGAATTAGTGAAACCCAACTGTGGCATCTTGAGGCTCTACAAACTTGTTTCTATGTTCTGACATATAGCATAAACGTGTGGTACCTCTGGCTCATGATCTTGTAAGCATCTGGAAGGTAGCAACGTGTGTTTTCCATCTGCGCAGGGTCAGCGTCGCAGATCTTGTCGTCCGTGCGTCCGTAGTTGGCGCTCTCGATCATGATGACGTCCGTGCCGGGACAGCGTAGCTCGATGGGGTAACTCTCACATGATAGCTCTCGTCGCACCACGGCCATGGGCACTGGGGCACGGCTAAATGCTGCACACACAAACACAGACACAGCATTATATTACAACTATTATAGAAACCTAGAGTAGAAACAATTTAATGTATCCTACAATAGTGTTAGCTTAATAGTGTTCATTTGCATTAATGTTCCACTAAGTAAACCTACAAGAGATGTATCCTTTAGCGAGGCCTGCATTATATCTTATTATATTATTCCTCCATTTAGTTTGTTTCCAAACGTATAAAACGTTCAGTTACTTCCAACACTGGTCAGTCCGTAGGGTGAATTTATTAAAACTTGTATAAATTGTGAAGCTAATACATTTCTTGGTCTCTTAACTAATGAGAAAAAATGGGTAGCATCATAGTGACAAGTGTTTTTAACTTAAAACTGCAAATTAGAATGTGTTTTTTTCTTAAGTGACTCCATTAGGAAGCAAAAAAAACACTGAGAAACATTTTATTTTCTTTCAAAGTAACAGCAAGTTTCTCTCGGCCAAAATAGCCAAAAAGCTAACATAAAATTCACTTTATGACCGTTAGAATTAGCATCGAAATTGATTTGTGACTACAATTTAAAAATCCTGACAGAAATCCTGTCATGTTAGCTTATCTCAACATTAGCTGTTAGAATGATAAAGCAAATTTGAACCTGACTTTAAAATCCTGTCAGAAATTCTCTTTGTGTAGCTTAAATTAGCAATAATTGTTAGCTGCATGAAGTATTAGCATTTATATATATATATATATATATGATCTTAAAAATCATGTCAGAAATCCTGTCAGATTAGCTTGGGTTTAGTTTCAGATTAGCCAGCAAATTACTGTTAATAGTAAAAAAAATATATATACGAGTTAGAAATCCTATCAGAAATTTGCTCGGGTTAGCTTATATCAAACATCTACTTTACATTGTCACTGAAAACGTTAGACAGTTCTGAACATGACCTAAAAATCCTGTCAGAAATCCTGTTTGTTTGGCTTATATTAGCAGTGTGAATGATTGTTTAATTATTAGATAAATAATAAATAAATAAATAAAATAAATAAATGGCTTCTACAATCCTGTCAGGTTAGCTTAGGCTAACTATTATCATTGAAAATAATAGATATTTTAATACTAAATAAATATGAGTTAGAAAGCCTGTCAGAAATGTGGTTAGGTTAGCTTATATCAACAACCTAGCTAATATAAACAGCAAAAATGTTAAACAATTAAAATCCTGTTTGTTTGGCTTATATAAGCAGTGATTTAGCTATATTAGCAGTGAATTATTACCATTTATATATATGTTTTCAAATATCCATTTAGTTTGCATTATCAGTGAAATTAATAGACATTTTAATACTAAATAAATACGAGTTAGAAATCCTGTCATAAATGTCTAGCTAACAATCTAGCTAACATGAACAGCAAAAATGCTAGATAATAATTAACATTACTTAAAAATCCTGCCAGAAATTCTGTTTGATTGGCTTATATTAGCAATGAATTGTTAGCATTTATTTCATTTTTCTTACAGGATTTCTAACTTGAATTTATTTAGTATTAAAATATCTATTATTTTCACTGATAATGGTTAGCATAAGCTAACCTAACAGGATATTTGAAGCCATATTTATATAATAATTCACACTGCTAATATAAGCAAAAATAACAGACTTTCTGACAGGGTCTTTGCGTCATGTGCAGAATGGTCTAGCGTTTTCAGTGACAATGTAAAATAGACGTTTGATATCAACGATATAGCTAACATGAACAGCAAAAATGCTAGGTAACAATTAACATGACTTAAAAATCCTGTCAGAAATCCTGTTTGTTTGGCTTATATTAGCAATGAATCGTTAGCATTTATAAATATGACTCCAAATATTCTATATGGAATCCTCTCAGGTTAGCTTATGCTAACCATTTAATAGATAGACAATTGTGAATAACACTTGTTACGAGTCAGTTTTGTTTAGTTTTAGTATTGTAGCATTTCTGTACCTTTATTCAGATGACTCAGAGATGCGCTATAGCATTTATGCTTCCAAGTTAAAAGTGACAAATGCTTGTACCTTAAACCTTAGTGTGTTTTTTTCCCCCTAAGTGACTCCATTATAGCTATTACTGCTATGACTGTTTGTTTGTTGCTGGTGGTGTGTTGTTTTACAGATTGAAGGATGAGACAGAGCAGCAGTAGGAGACATGATTGAAAACGCTTTCAAACTTTGAGGAGTTAATAGATTATTCACGTCAAAGCGCTTTTTTTTTTCAAACTGCTCAAGATGAACAAATCGCATCCAGTGTTAATGTGTGTGTGTGTGTGTGTGTGTGTACTCTGCATCTGTTTGATTGTTTCAGTCCTTTAGTATTACAGTGTACATCTATCTGAGCAGTCTAATTTCCCACATGCAGCACAATCTATTCATTCTCATCTGTTGCTACAAGCACCAGAAATCATTTCATTTTACACACACACACACACACACACACACACACACACACGTCTTACTATCCCTCTGAGGACCTTCCATTGACATAATCATCAATGGAGCTAATTAATGCAATGCGACATCTAACTCTTACCACAAACTTAAATTCAGTAATCAAAAGAAAACACTGTGACACTGAATATACATAAATAAAAGCTGTGCACACACAGCCCCCCCCCCCCACACACACATACAAGTGCCCAAAGACATCCACAGAGCCATATGCACTGTATTTATATACTATATTTATGGAAATAAGGGATAATTCGCTTCACAGAGGTACAGTGGTATTTATCACTGGTGTAAAGCTCTAAAAGATGGAATTAGTAACTCTCCGTTTCACCAGACACTTAAACATCACCTTCATCAAAGCACTCGAACGTACAAATTGGCTCTTGGCAGATAGAGTTGAAATTACAATTAAAAAACTGCAGTAAACTGACAACAAGCTCAGTGTACCATGAATGTGGTGAGAAAGCAAATGAGAGTGTTGTAACTTCAGATACCTCTCGTTTCTCCTCCCCGTGTTCATTCTAACTAATCAATTGGTGTGTGTTAGTCTTTCATGGTGTGAACATCTACAGTTTGTTATGGATCGATATGCAACACTGAAAGAAAATATGTTCACAGACGCTGAAAATTCGATCACACCTTAGCTTGCAGATGCTCGCCTGGCTGGAGAAGTCTTTCTGCAATTTGAGGCTGCATTTTGAAATCAAGATGCGATCAAACAAACAAGCAATGGAGATACGGCTATGGGCTCGGGCAACAACATCTCTGGCTATTATTTTGGACACAGGTACTTTCAAGCTTTCAAAAAATGAAAGAAAAAAAAGAAATGCTGGTTACAATGGAGAAAAGTCTGAATATGACGCTGCCATCCATCATACGGTCCTCTATAATAGGTGTTGAAAGAAAGAAAGAAAGAAAGAAAGAAAGAAAGAAAGAAAGAAAGAAAGAAAGAAAGAAAGAAAGAAAGAAAGGAGGGATGGAGGAAGGAAGGAAGGAAGGAAGGAAGGAAGGAAGGAAGGCAGACAAAAAAGAAAGAAACAACAACAACAACAACAACAATAATAATAATAATAATAATAATAATAATAATAATAATAATAATAATTATTATTATTATTATTATTATTATTATTATTATTATTATTATGTTAATTATATATAATTATATAATTATAAATATTATATAAAAAATGACCACCTCTGTGGTGAAATAATTAGAAAGTTTAAACAGAAATAACAAAACCATAATTAATAAAATGTATTAATTAAATAAAGTTACATTAAAATGAAAAGAATGTAAAAAAAAAAAAAACAGAAGGTAAAAATATTCAAATGAAAACAAAACAGGAAAAAGGGATGATTTTTTAAAAATTTATATATATTTTTATATATAAATTTATTTATAATAAATATATAATAATAAAAATAATATAATAAAATATAATATAATAAAATAAAATATTTATATATTTTTATATATTATTTTATTTATTTTTGCTGTGTTTTGCTTTAGAAATACATGTCTGAAAGTCCAGAAAGATTTAAAAACCTAAAAATATATATTTTTTATTATTCAAATTCTAAAATATATGAAGATCAGTGAACCATTGAACATAAAAGTCACTTCCTTGAAAGGTTGTGAGACATGACGTGCAGATCAAAGTGGTTGTAAACATCAAATGTCTCAGATTTTATGTCATCTCCACTGACCTGTGACCTCTGTATTGATCATTGATCTGGTCAAGCTACATGACCTTTACAACATATCCCGAGGGACACTATTAACAAAAATGAATAAATCAATTGGGGGAAAAAAAAAAAGTCCAGAGGTCAAGAGAGAGGCTTTTAATGTCAAGGTCAAGATATCTGATATCTGTTTTTTTCCTAGTTACATACGCTTATTGACAAGTTGACATATTCGATACATCGCATAATAATGCATAAATTTTAAAAATTTACAGTTTCTTACAGGCTGAATTTAACTAACATGCAATTGCTACCTTTTTATACTGTCAAGATGATACAAAAAATTGTATATTTTTTGTGGGAAAAACAGATGATTAGTTTCAATCATTAAAATAATTACTATGCAGGACATATAGTTTCCTTGATTTATAATATGTACAATATTTTTTACATAATAATAATAAGAAGAAGAAGAAGAAGAAGAAGAAGAAGAAGAAGAAGAATTTATCTTGCATTTTTAATTTACACTAAAAAGTCCCAGTGACATTTCGTTTCCTCTCAGTCGGGTCACTTTGTAGAAAAACCAAAGCTCTGTATCAGTGTGGCATAAACTGCAGAGTAAAAAGTTTAATGTACATTTGCATAACACACTCATGTGCCATTGTATAGTCTATAGACGGCAATTTTCTCGCCTCACTGATTCAAAAATAGTCACAGTATTTATGAAGAGGCAGGTTGATTGCCCCGCCACCCCCCTTCTCTCTGTGTGTGTGTGTGTGTGTGTGAGTATAAGAGTGTGTGTGTGAGAGAGCGAGAGATATGTATAGAGAGAGAGATAAAAAGAGATCAGCTCCAGATTAGTGAGGTTTCGGTCAGATTAAAGAGGTTGGAATAAATTGGGCCGAAGAAAATAGCTGTTCTTGTGGTCATTACAAACTGAAGCGGCTCTCAACATTCAACTGTCCTCTCCTCTCCTCCCCTCGCTCCTTCCTTTTGCCCTTCCACCCTGAGACCAGGAGTGACATTTAAAAGTCATCAACACAATCTTGTGGGCTCCACACACACATGCACACACACACACACACACACACACACACACACACACCAGCCCAAGGGCCTGGCCTTCATTATCTCACAGAAAAAGGGAGAAAAACTGTCGAAATAAACGGCTGAGGGATTTAGCCTCCATCTCTCTCTCTCTCTCTCTCTCTCTCTCTCTCTCTCTCTCTCTCTCTCTCTCTCTCTCTCTCTCTGTTTGTGCATGTTGAAAGATGGACTGCAGAGGATTGATGGCTGTGTTTTAAGACTCTCTCTCCATTGTGACTGACAGCCTCAGACAATAAGAGCGCAGGCCGTCCGGTTCACAGAATTTCCTCCCCCACCTGAAATCTTTAAATATATTTGGGACTTTTTTTTAATGTTTGCCTAGGGCTTTGTGCTTTTATCTTGTAAGCTGTTTATTTATCCAGCTTTTAATACATTTAAAAGATATTTACATACCCAAGAATCTGCTGAAAAAAAAGGTTCTTACAAAAAGGTTCAAAACTATTTGACAGGTGTGTGTGTGTGTGTGTGTGTGTGTGTGTGTGTGTGTGTGTGGGTCAGAACACATATAGGGCAGCTGCCTTAGGCCTCTTTCATACCCAAAACCCCAGGACATTATCAGCATGCTTTATACCTTAGATGGTAATGTTGAAACTTTGCACTACTGACACTATTTTACTTTTTCTGTGACTTCACTGCAATTTCGGCAGGAAGAAATTAGTGTTACGTCTGTAATGAACTCTGACCTGTACTTTGTATTGCCAAAAGTTTTGGAACACCCCTAGAAATCATTGAGTTCAGATGTTGTTTTTCAGGGGTTGGGCTCGGCCCCTTAGTTCCACTGAAAGGAACTCTTAATGCTTCAGCATACCGAGACATTTTGGACAATTTCATGCTCCCAACTTTGTGGGAAGTGAGTTTGGTGTGCAGGAACATGACTGGCCTGCACAGAGTCATGACCTCAACCCGATAGAACACCTTTGGGATGAATTAGAGCGGAGACTAAGTTCCTCCACACCAAACTCACTCGTCCATGTCTTTATGGACCTTGCTTTGTGCACTGGTGTGCAGTCATGTTGGAACAGGAATGGGGCCATCCCCAAACTGTTCCCACAAAGTTGGGATCATAAAATTGTGCAAAATATCTTGATATGCTGAAGCATTACTTAGTTCACTGGAACTAAGGGGTCAAGCACAACCCCTGAAAAACAACACCTGAATGCAATGATTTGGAGGAGTGTCTCAAAACTTTTGTCAATATAGTGTATAAGTGCTCAGGGGCTCTTGATTCTGGTTCCTCTCAATGATTCTTCCTCATATCCTCTCAGGAAGTTGTTCCTTGCCATCATTGCCTCAGACTTTCTTATTAGGGATACATTTTTTAAACTTTATAAAAGCAATTTTTGTTCTATATTTTTGGTATTTCTGTAAAGCTTCTTTGAAACAATGTGCATTGTTAAAAGCACTACACAAAATAAAAAATGAAATGAAATGAAATTTTTTAAATTAGTGTTAAATCTCTGAAAGGTTAAAGTCACTTCTATAGTATGAACAAAGTTTTAGACAGTTTATCAATGTCATTTGAACCAAAAAGGAAACATATAATATCAAGTGTGAAATTGATGATTTAGTGAAGTTTTTATTTTTAATTTTAACAAAAAATTATAATTAAAATTATTATTATTAAAATTATTATTATTATTATTATTATTATTATTATTATTATTATTATTATTAACTTTTTAAATAAATTCTAGTGCTCCTGTGTCAGCACTTTATATAAATTATATAAATTTATGCAAAGTTTTCAGACTGTTTTAAGCTTTTTTGTTTTTTCCCCCAAGCTGTTTTAGTGTTTTAAGAGAAAAACACGATGCTGCTGAAAAACAAACTGTTTACAACATAAGCGATAACAGGAATTAACTTGTGTTATGCGTTCAAGATATTCAGAACGCAGTGCAGAGGAATAAAGTGCTTCAAGTGCACACTGCCCTATTATTAGAACCTGGGTCTGTTCAGGTCATAAACTATAAGACCGGCCATCATTGATTATTTTACTATTATTTATTCAACAGCACATTCTGTCATGTTTCATTCTTTATTTACATCAAGAAACTTATTCACTTTATTATGAACTAGCGGCAGCTATTTTTGCTTCTTCGGAACATGACTAGCTCTGTGTTTTGTAGCTTTATGTTGTTATGATGTTATATGTAGCACCATGTTGTCTCATTTCACTGTGTACTGCGTCAGCTATATATGGCTGAAATGACAATAAAAGCTTCTTGACTTGACTTGGCTACTGTTGGTTTAGTAACAAAAACTTCAGAGTGCTAGCTAGCTACACAAGCTGTGAGATCAGGTTACATTAGCTAGCTTATTTCACCCACAGAATTTTCTGGTAATCTACATTGAGAAAGAGTAGCTTTTTACTCAGAATTAGGCAAAAAAATGCCAGCTTATCCAATCAACACATCAATTTAGAATGACTGATGACTGAATGAACTGCAGAGGTGTTTTGTACTCTCTGATATTAACTGGCTTCATTGGAAGCCCCGGCCCTTTCCATTCATTTCACTTTAGTAACATTTTGGCTGGCGAACTCGATTTTCCCGCACTCCTTGCTTTCTGTCGAGGTTAATGGAGAACGTTTTGCGTACATTAATGTGAAATACTCGACAAGAAGTATTACGCTAAATACGCTAACAAGAAGAAGTATATACAGCAGTTAAAATCACATTTATTAGAGATGTGTCAATATTTTACCCACCATTTTAGGAGAAAACAGGCCAACCATATTGGCGTATTTAACACTTTAGACTGTGACGAAATGTTATTTGTTTCTGTTGTGCTTCAAAGGAGCAAGAGCAGTGGTAATTGCTTAAAACATTAGACAAGCTACATATCGAAAACTCCTGTCCTCAAGGCTACCGATTGCTCTTCGTCAGAGAACATACTGCTCTCAAATTTGGCTAACCCTTAGAATGAGAGAGGATTTATTTTAAAAGCTCTCCAAGCATGTTGCCTATCAAGGGAGCAGCCTAATGACTGAAGAGAGGGTTTCCATCATATTGTAGAGTTTAGGCTCCAAGCAAAAAAATATAAATATAATACACTGTGGAATCCTTGTGTAAAAAAAACAAAAAAACACACACACACACACAAAACTCAACCCTTCATTGTAAAGTCATCATTTCCAAAATCAGGCCGTTGAACAGATTTGTAACCTGAGACCGCTTTTGCAAGAGGACCACCATGGGGAGAAGTTTTAAATTTTTAAGGCGACATATTGTAAAGCTGTCAAATTAAATCAAATCCGAGACGAGGCTGAAATACGTTCAGCCGGTATTATAACTCTTCTCTTTCTGTCTCTCTAACTGGTCACAGGAGTCCGTATGAAATAGTGCGCTGGATTTAAGTTCTCTCAGGCAATATTAAACATATGGAAGCCATATCTGACCCGTCATCTCCTGCATAGAATAGGTTTCTCATATCTGCCCCCCCCCTTTTTTTTAATATATAGTTTTCAGATTGATAAAACAGACAGACTGAAATTCAGAATATGTGTGTGTGTGTGTATGAGAAAGAGAGACAGTTTAAGCTCATCACAGAGACATGGTAAAATGTCGTCTCTGTGTTCGCAATGAACAGACAGCGAGCGAGTGTGTGGATTTGTATGACTGGTGCATAAGACGATTTAAGCTCATCAGACAGTCATGGTAAACAGTGTCTTTACCTCTTATCGCCAGCTTCACGCTGTTTTGTAGAGACGAGTGTGGGAGCGAGAGCTGTGTGTTTATGTGTATTAGGTGTGGGTAAGCCAGTTAAAGCTCAGCAGACGGGAATGATAAACACTGTCTTTACCCCTCGCCGCTGCCTTCACAGTGTCCTGCAGAGGCGCTGATTAATTAAGGCATGAATCAAAGTGTCCTGATTGCACAGAAAAGCCAGTCGCACACCTTCTCAGAGCTTAACGGTCCACCAGTCATTTATACCACTCTATTTTGGGGGGGCTTTCTGTTTAATCGTAGGCTCTTAGCCTAAGATTAGCAAGTGGCAAGAATTTGTTGTTGTAGAAACTGCAATCAAACTGCAATGTGGTTGACTTCTAGCTAACTAACGATATATACACCGATCAGACATAACATCATGAACACTAACAAGGTACGTGAATAACACTGATTATCTCCTCATCATGGCACCTGTTAGTGGGTGGGGTATAATAGCGATCTACAGCCACCAGCGAAGCACCAACAATCACTGCTAGTTTTTCCTAGCTTTGCTTTCTTAGTGACGTCTCTTATGGATCGAAAAAAACGTCAGACCAACGTTTGTTTTGTTGCTTTGGTTATTTGCACAGAATTTAAATAAAATCTCAATCCTAATGACCTCCCCTCCTACTTCAAGGTTCCCAGCGTAATGGGCACTGTTTACAATAGTTTTCTTCTTATAGCTACATGCTTTTGTTTTCGTTTCAGTGTTTTGTTTGTTGGTCATTAACAGTGTCTCGTATTTGAGCTAGTTTCTATACTTAGTCTTTCTGTGTTCTTTCTTCTCACCATCTACACTACTAATTATGTGAGTGTGTTATTATTTGGTATTTTATTGATATATATTTATTATTAAAAACCTTCATGCACTTGTATCCTAGTTTCCCATATTTCTTGAATTAGATTTTTCAAGTTCAAATGTCAAAATCGTTGAAATGGAGGCTCTCTTTCACAAGTACGTAGGAAATTAAGTCGCTTTGTTTCTTGCAAGTGTGAATGGAACATATTGGGAAATATTGCAAAACTGTTATTAGAATTTACATAAATCCTTCTTCAAACAGACAACTAAATAACGTTTAACATTTTTTTTTTTTACAAATGACTAAACTAAACTAGAAACCTTCAGAAAGCCAAACAAATCCTCTTTGAATCTGTCTCGACTGAAGGCCTAGTACTTGGAAAGAAACTAGCCAGACTGAATAAACAGTAACACTGCATCAGTCATTTTTTCTTAATTAATATCAGAGTCACATATTGGCGATAATGTGTTACAGCTTTAGCGAGTGAAATAAATCAGAAATCAAATTCATCCTTCCAAATGCTCTTCAGTGTCTCCTGAGCCTAAATTACATAAAAACCTGCTCAAAAACAATGTTATAAGCTTTAATAACGACAATCATAATCATAATTAGTTGTATATGTATTTGCCCCATGCCCTACAAAAAAGATTTTAAGACTTTTATTAATATCATAGCACTTTCATTAACCTCTATGTAACTTGGCAATTGATAAAATCTGGTATTTTATATCTATTATCTGACAAAATAAACCTTTTTAAATTCTTATATTAGTTTATATCAGTTACACGACTGCATGAGCGCTATCCTTAAGTAAAGCTTATTTATACGCTTATTCAGGGCCGGGTTTAAGAACATAAACTCAGTGTGAAATCCAAGTATCCTAGTGAAAGTTTCAAGTGGAAGTCAAGGCCACGGCAGGTCACAAAGGTAGAATCAGAATCAGAATCAAAACAAGAAGCCAAGGAACAAGTCGGAAAACCAGGAACGACAAAGCAAACAACATGGGACACGGAACAGGTGAGTACAATCAGTAACATACTGACAGAAATAAGAGCACTGTCAAAATAAACACAAGCACACACTAAGGTGAGAAATGTGCTGAATGGGAATTTCTACCAATAAATAAAATGTAGTAAAAATGCATCCAAATTTATTGTAAATAAAATTTTATTTAGCGCTCTTTCGAGGTTTTTTTTCGGCTTCTTAAACATTCAAGTCTGCCTTCTTCAACGTGACTACATTTTCTCGACATTCTTTCCAGCACACCAAAAAAATGCATGTTTGACCCTTGTTAATCAATCTCCTCTGATTGGTTATTTAACTGGACCCTCGAGCCGAGAGACGCTAATCAGCCTCTATTGACTGAAACCAGAAAAAAACCCTCCACAGCTCGTCTGGAATCACAGACAGCGTGAGAGGGGTTGATATTTTGGTTCTCTTGATTGCTGAAAGCAGAGTGACAGGACTCTCACACTTGACTGATAGCTTCTGATGGCTTGACCAATGAACCAACTAAGCTAATTAGCTTCAATCTGTCCGCTGAACTAGCTCTGCACTCGTGCCCTCTCTGCCTTGAACAGGCTATTTGTTTTCCTTCCGCAATTCCGGCATTGACATTTCTGAACATCGCGGCTGGCCACCGGAGTGAGAGTAACCTTCGAGGCAAGAGAATGTGTGCGCCTCTCCTGTCAGTCAGAAGAAGCAATAGGGAAATTAGCTTAGCGTGTTGGGAAATTAGCCACCAGCATAGCCTGTGAATAGAGATGCATGAGCAGGCGTGCAGACGAGGAGTGTGTGAATAATAATTTAGCCACTCCGGGTAGTACCTTGGTTTTTGCTAACTTACAAATACACATTTCTTGCTAGGAGGAAAAAAAGCGGCTAAATTTGCTCTGACAGGAAAGCATTAGAAGTCTGTCTTTGTGCTTGCGCAGCTAAAACTCAAGAAGTTTTAAAAAAGAGGTAACCCTCTGGTCAGGGCCAAACAAGGAAACTTGACTAATTAAAGAATTTTCTGATGAAATTTCAAGCAAGAATTACTTTAGAGATTTATAATTTATTCGTAATATATGTGGAGGTCTAGGAAAAGTATTTACTTAATGAAACGCTGACATTTTCTATTGAAAACTTTTCTCTTTTTCACCACAACTAGAGTCTGGTTAAGCCCAGAAATGACATGGGAGAAAAAACTGAACTGATTAGCTTTAGTTTTTAGCTACACCATTGTTTTAAGTGTGCCTATATGAGAAATCACACTCAGCTAGCAATGCTTTAGACATATTTAGGAATTTTTTAAGTGGCTTCTTACATAATCTGATGTCATGAAGATACCCAAGGCAGGAATTATTTATAAATGAAAATATATTAGTGTCATTTCAGTGAAATATTAAATTAATTTAATTAATTAATCAAAATTCAGACGTCAAAATATGTTCTAGGTAGAACTGCAACACTTGATGGGTTTTCCCAGGCTGCCACACATTTTACTGGGTATATAGGAATTCGAGCGAGAGTAGCATAATGTATTGTTATTTTAGATAGGATTCAGCCGTTTGGTTTTTTTTATAAGTCAATTAACACAATCTCATAACTCTGGTGTTCCAGTAGCTGCAGTCATGCGTGTGTGCGTGTGTGTGTGTGTGTGTGTGTGTGTGTGTGTGTGTGTGTGTGTGTGTGTAGAGATTGAGGGGGTATTGGCAGTGGTCACTCCAGCACTGTTTGGCAATTTCCCCTTCTTTCTATCTTCCTTTTTCATCGCTCTCTCTCTCTCTCTCTCTCTCTCTCTCTCTCTCTCTCTCTCTCTCTGGCATTTCTCCTTCAGCACCTCTTACCTCCACAGTGCTTCAGGAATGTTATCAGCCAAAACTAACACCACACAAAGGCATGCACACACACACACACACACACACACACACACTAAGTGAGTCTGGCTTGACTTTTAACTTCCTTGGATGGCGCTCAGAATTTAATTGAGGTCGTCTAAACAAGATATGACAGAGAGAGAAAAAGAGAAAAAGCATTTCCGCTCTCACACGCCACATTCAAATCGCTCCCAATTTAGCTCTCACACATCCGACACACATCGGGGACCGGTATGTGAAATATCCATAGCAAACGGGTGTGATTACATATTAACACAATGGTGTACCACAATATGAATATCAATATGAATTCCATAAATCCTCTTGGGAATTTTTCAGATTTTCCAATTACATGCAAATGGAATGTCTAAGTAATTTTAAGTGCATTATTAAAAAGTTTAAATGCATTATTAAAAACTCTGTACATGTCAGAATGTAGAAAATAATCCAATTCTAATGACCAGTCAGAAGTGAGAATTAAACAGCACTTTGTTAATCACCTAAACAATATAGTCTAAGCTGATAGCATAAACAATAGTGTAGAGATTTAGTTGCTAGAGTAAACAATATAGTCCAAAGTTTAAACTGATAGTGTAAACAATGTTGTGTGTAGGTTAAGTTGACAATGTAAACAATATAATCAATCATTTTAGTTGCTAGCATAAACAATATAATCCATAATTTAAATTATAATATAATATAATATAATATAATATAATATAATATAATATAATATAATATAATATAATATAATATAATATAATATAATATAATATAATATGATATAATATAATATAATATAATATAATATAATATAAGGGGAGCACGGTGGCTTAGTGGTTAGCACGTTTGCCTCACACCTCCAGGGTTGGGGGTTCGATTCCCGCCGCCGCCATGTGTGTGTGGAGTTTGCATGTTCTCCCCGTGCCTCGGGGGTTTCCTCCGGGTACTCCGGTTTCCTCCCCTGGTCCAAAGACATGCATTGTAGGTTGATTGGCATCTCTAAATTGTCCGTAGTGTGTGATTGCGTGAGTGAATGAGAGTGTGTGTGTGCCCTGCGATGGGTTGGCGCTCCGTCCAGGGTGTATCCTGCCTTGATGCCCAATGACGCCTGAGATAGGCACAGGCTCCCCGTGACCCGAGTATAGTTCGGATAAGCGGTAGACAATGAATGAATGAATAATATAATATAATATAATAATTGCTAGCATTAACAGTGTAGTCGATAATTTTAGTTGATGGCGTAAACATTGTAGTCGATAGTTTTAGCTGATATCGTAGTTTTGCTACTTGTTACAGCACTGCTGTTAAACTGTTTGGCTTTCATTGTCTATTTGTAAAATGTTCATTATGTCATATCCTATGTAGCGCACAATCCACATCAACAGATAGTCACGTTAAGTTGGATCATGTGGAAGAAATGTAAGATTGAGTTAAAAAGCGATAAGAATAGATTTATATTGTGGGTAAATCAACTGTAGTTAAGTAAATAAATAAAAACAAATTTGAAACATGAAACTAATTCGTTTTTAAAAGCCGAATCAAAATTGAAAATGTGATGTTGCCACTTGGGGGAAAGAAGAAGAAGATTAAGATTAAGAAACTTTGGCAGGTTGTTACGTCTGGTCAATTGCTACTGGACATTTCTGTATGACTGAATATGAGTTTGTGCCGGTAGAGATATTTGTGACAGGCAGAGATTAATCCGTGCAATGGTGCTTGAACGATCGATGGTATACAGCACTTTCAAACAGTTGTAAGCTTGAGTTAGCATGGTCCCTGGGCAAGAACGGTAACCCAATAAAGCTGTACTCAGGTCTGGGATAGCTCATGTAGTCGTGGAAAAACATGGAGGACAGTGGGTAATTTGCCACATGTGGAAACATGCTAAAAGATCCTGTCAATTCCCACTACTTCAGATGTTGCTGCTGGTCAGTTGCTATTGGACATTTCTGTTTGTGTTTCCAATTAGTCTGAAAAAGCTCCAGAAGCCTGCTCTCTAGCCTGTAGGGATGAACACAAAGCAGAGTGCTGTGACTGACAAGCCTCTCCTGGCAGATCTAACTCCTCCCGCTGATATTTTTAACCAGCCCCTCATCCGGCGGTTACAAAGCCGTGATTTGATACCAATTACAGCTCAAAACCCCTCATATTTACTTACATAATACAGACCAGAAATTAGCAATACATGCAAATTAAATGTGATTTCATGCATAATCATAGCTTCTTTGTCTCAGTGAGCATCCAGCAGCATGATTCCAGGGCCGGTATGCAAATTCATGTGACTGTCACTTTACTCGTGTGCTGCCAACAAACTAATCTGACCCATTTATAAAGCAAAGGCTGGGATATAGAACTTCCATTTCATCTATTTATCCTACAGAGAAGTGGAGATAGTGAAGGAGGAAAGAGGTGTTAGGGGCTAAACTGACACAAAATTGATATTTATTTGGGTTATAAACACAAGATTTTTGGTGGTTCTGGTCATATATGATATCTTCAGTGCTACTTTTTGTAACAATTTACATTTTCCCTGCCATTGCAAGCTAGAAATCTATTTATCTGAATTAGAATTAGTTATTAACAGCATACATTCATGCCATGTCTTTGTGACAGCACTGCAATCCTGCTATCACTCCTCAGTGATCTGGTCCCTAATGGTACAGTGTGATATTAGGATCTTGGGAATAAAAGAAAGAAAAAAAAACAAGAAAACAAGAAAAAAAAGTAAGACTTGAAGGCTTCAAGGCTACTAAACCCCGAGCATTAAAAATGCATTATCTTTAATTATTCTGCAGAAACTTTACTGAATCAACTCACAGAACATTTGAGATCTCCAAGGAAAAAAACACAGTACTCTTCAATACTTCTCTCTCGATTTTCTCCACTCTACTGTAGTGTCCATCAAAAACAAGATTGTTTGACCACAAGTGTGCTCTACCCAAACGATCAAATTAGCTAATATTATGTTCTGGAGCCACAAAAATGCTCTGCACATAAAAACAAGCCTCAGCAGGCACACAGATCAAAATCATTCAGGTAGCAATCTGTTTTGGGGTCAGTGTTGGGCTAATATCAGACATTCCTTGGAAAAGCACAGTCTGTATTTTTGCACATTTGGCCAATGTTGGGCCACAGACTTCCAGCCACATTTAAATCCACTTTGCCAGGTTGCTAGGGTTGGAAAGAGTGGCTGGGTTGTCATGAAAAGTGTGTCTTCTTCAATAATTGAGCCAGTGTTGGCACAATGTTGTAAAGAGAAGGCCAAGATAGCTGCCCAAAACAGATGATGGATCAACAACATTTTGCTACCTGGGCAAGCTCTGCTCATGCTTGGTATCTGTTGCTATGTATAATCAAGATTATGAAAAATAGAGGAGGGATTCATAATATTCTTACAAATATCATAACCTGGATATGGTTTACACCTTAAGTAAAAACAGAAAAGGGTCCAGACGTTTTTTCTATGTGATTTGGCAACAGGTAAAACATTTCTTTTGAGAGGGAAGGCATTGAATGAGTGGCTTTGCATGCTTTTAGTAGCTAACTATGCATTTCTATCATGCTAGCTATTGACTCCCAGGGATATTTTTGCAAGGAAAAGATCACCTGCCACCACCAATGTAGATGAGCTTTAGAAATATTCCTGAATAGTAAACCTAACACACTGTATTTAGAGTCTAGATTTCAGGTTGAAAATAAAAATTAGCTGAAAAATCCTTATAACATGTACAACACAACAAAGGTACAGTATACATGGCTAAGTAAAGACTAGCTAGCAAACCTTTAACATGTACTTTTAGCTTGTTATCATTGTACAGATGAATTGTTTTACACACAGTTGATTTGTTTTATTTTAAATATAGCTAGCACATGATAACTATAAATACAAGCTAATGATAGCTGTGTTTTTGGTTATGGTTTCTATGTTTAGCTGATGGTGAGCGCTAATACATAACACATAATAGACATGTTTTTCTTGTATGTATTTCTAGGCTTAAAAGAGATTTTTCCGCTATTGCGTGACTTGCAAATCTACTATATGGTCTTTTGAGCCTTCAAATTCAAAGTAGATGGACAGATAATGTTAGCCTTGGTGCTAAGCTGCTCAGGGCAGCTAGCAGTGTTTGCTAAGCAGTGGCTGAAGGGCAAAGAATATAATAAAGGAGTTCATTTTATAATAAAAATCAATTATTAATCATTCATTAAGGAGTAATGAAGCCTTCCACAGTATCAATTCATGAATTATGTGGGAAAATTTACCTCAGAATTTACACCAAAACTATATTCTGAGGTAAATTTGCCTCATGACACACCCATTTGTCACACCATGTGACTGGGAATTGATCATTTTCACAAGTCTAAAGTGTCATCCGTTTCTGCTTCATGTTTTCCTGCTAATATTTCAAATGAGATCAAGGATCCAGCCTGACGTCTCTCTGTGACTCAGCATTACAGAAACAAGCTGTACCACTGTCACACAAACACAAACAACAAACAACAAACAGACAAGAAAGCTAAACTCCCACTCGTCGCCCCGGCAGATTTTTCTCTCTCTGTCTGTCTCACTTTGAAGACGAGTGTGTGTGTGCATTGTCTTGTGGTGAACAGATCTTTGGGACACCAACACTTCCCCGTGGCCAATACTGCAGCGAGAGGAGTACGACAGAGAAAGAGAATAGAGAGTGAGAGTGAGAAAAGAAACCATTTTACTTCAAAAAATGTGATTTTGATCGGAATATCTCAAAGCAGGGATGCTGTTATAGAAAAATAAGCTGCAAAGTGGACTATTTTATTCCTCTCAAATGACAACAATTACATTCATTCATTGTCTACCACTTATCCGATCTATTCTCGGGTCATGGGAATCTTAGGCATCATTGGGCATCAAGGCAGGATACACCGTGGACGGAGTGCCAACCCATCGCAGGGCACACACACACTCTCATTCACTCACGCAATCACACACTACGGAAAATTTAGAGATGCCAATCAACCTACAATGCATGTTTTTGGACTGGAGGAGGAAACCAGAGTACCCGGAGGAAACCCCCGAGGCACGGGGAGAACACGCAAACTCCACACACACACACATACGGCGGAGGCAGGAATCAAACCCCCAACCATGGAGGTGTGAGGCAAACGTGCTAACCGCCAAGCCACCGTGCTCCCTACAACAATTACATTTTATATTAATTAAAGATTTATAATTAATATAAATACAATTTATATTAATTATATCAATCCCTCAGTTATACAGTCTGTTTTCGCATGTTTTTGTGCTCATCTTCAACACTGAATGCTTTTGTCATGTCACACTCCACAGCGGAGTTTAATATGAAGCTCATATAAAAGACATTCAGGTACTTTAAGAGTTTGTAGTTTTTCATAACTATTTATGCTTTCTACTTAGCTTACTAGGGACAAAATGTTCATAGAATAGTGCCAAAAAACCAAAATGACTTATGAAGTGACAGACACTGATTTCAGTCCTTCAGGGAATGCACACCTGTACCTTGTCTGACACAGTCCTGCTTTTGTAACTTTTATCTCAGATCTCTCGATCTCTCTCTCTCTCAGACACACACACACACACACACACACACACCACACATGTCCCTCTGCAGTATTGTAGTTCCGTCTCCATTTTTCCCCTTTCTATCTCTCTCACACACACGCACATTTGCATCCCTCCTGTTTTCTGAAAGATACAGAAAAGGGAAAAAAAGGAGCATGAGCTATAGTCGCAGGGTGCCGGAGAAGGTCGGACGATTTCCACCACCGTGGTTCTTCTTTTCCCCCGGCTGTATTAATGAGGAGATGAATGAGGTACAGACGTTCACCTGCAGGCAGCATGAAACAGTTTCCTTTTGTCTGAAGCAATGCTGGATTCCACAAGATACTGTCTCAACCCCCCCAACACCCCCCTCCCCCCGCCTGCCTCTCTCTCTCTCTCTCTCTCTCTCTCTCTCTCTCTGTCTCTCTCTCTCCCCCACTTTCTCTCTCCCCACACTCTCTCTCTCCGTCTCCCCCCACACTCTCTCTCCGTCTCTCTCTTTCTCTATGTCTCCCTGCTCTCTCTCTCTCTCTCTCTCTCTCTCTCTGTCTGTCTCCCCCCTCCCACTTCCCCACTCCTCCCTCTTCCCCACTTTACCCTCTCTCCCCCTTCCCCCCATCTCCCTCTCTCTGCCCTCACTCTCACTCTGTTTCTCTCCCCTCTCTCTCTCCCATTCTCTCTCTCTCTCTCTCTCTCTCTCTCTCACTCTCTTTCTCTCCCCCTCCCACTCTCTTTCTCTCGCCCACTCTCTCTCCCCCATGCCCCACTGCTATTCCCACTCTCTCTCTCTCTCTCTCCCCCCCCCCTTCTTCCCCACTCCACCCTCTCTCCCCCTTCCCCATCTCCCTCTCTCTGCCCTCACTCTCACTCTGTTTCTCTCTCCCCACTCTCTCTCTCTCTCTCTCACTCCCATTCTCTCTCTCTTCCTTTCTCTCGCCCACTCTCTCACTCTCTCTCTCTCTCTCTCTCTTTCTCTCTCTCTCTCACTCTGTTTCTCTCTCCCCACTCTCTCTCTCTCTTTCTCTCTCACTCCCATTCTCTCTCTCTCTCTTTCTCTCGCCCACTCTCCCTCCCCCACGCTATCCCCACTCTCTCACTCTCTCTCTCTCTCTCTCTCTCTCTCTCTCTCTCTCACTCTGTTTCTCTCTCCCCACTCTCTCTCTCTCTTTCTCTCTCACTCCCATTCTCTCTCTCTCTCTTTCTCTCGCCCACTCTCTCTCCCCCACGCTATCCCCACTCTCTCACTCTCTTTCTCTCTCTCTCTCTCTCCCCACTCCCATTCTCTCTCTCTCTCTCTCTCTCTCTTCTCTCTACTCCCATTCTCCCTCCCCCACTCTCTCGCTCTCCCCACTCTTGTTCTCTCACCCCCACTTCCCCCCTCTTTGCCACCCTCCTCACTAACCCCCCCCACCACCCCCCTTCTGTCTCTCTCTCCTCAGAGTCATTTCCTATAACAGCAGCTCTGATAGTAATTCCAGCTGCAAGGAATGTGCTTATTCAAATGCGTTATTGTTCCTACAGTAACTGCTCTCACACAGAGAGTTGCATTGTTATATATATATATATATATATATATATATATATATATATATATATATATATATTTATATTATGAAGGAGTCTCCAGTGTCAGCATGGAGAGCTAAAGCTGTAGCTTTATACAAAACAGTAAAGTATTATAAGACTGGAGTACAGGAAAACTTTTTTTCTCCTTTTCTCATATAAGATATTACATTAACAGTTCTTCATATCTTGTCTTGAGACTTGAGTACCGAGTTATATATTTTTAGTTTATTCTTTGGATCGATCTCTTCGCATATAAACCTCTTATTTTTACGTTGGAAAAGGAGAAATTGTAAAATAAATTCAGATTTAAAAATTTTTTTTAATACATGGAAAATTATTTAGAGACTGTGGTAAGGATACAATGGATTGAGGCATGTTAATACTAGATCTAACAAGGATACCGAAATTGACAATTTTAGTTTATTGTGCACACACACAAATAAATAAATAAAATTATGAAAGAAAACAATATTTCACTGGCAATAACAAAAAGAAAAACATAATACCTGCAGATGGTAATTTTCTGTTTTGTTAGTATGATTTATAACAATCAAAAGTATTCTCTCTCTTCCTCTACTTCACTCATTTCCTTTCATTTTAAATCTCTTTCCATCCATCGATCCAGACTCCTTCTCTCATCCTCAACTCGGCTATCCACCCACTGAGACTACACCGCTAATCACCAAGAAAATCCACCTTAATGTCCAAACGCCATGCTAAGTGCTGCTACTCGCGTCTGACAGCAACATGACCGAGAAGGAACAACAATCAATTACAACAGAGGCACCAAACTGAGGCGTGTGTGTGTGTGTGTGTGTGTATGTGTGTGTGTATTTCTATGTGTCTCATTTTGTGTGTCTGTGTGTGCATGTGATTCTGTGTGTGTGTACCCATGTATGTATATATATATTATATATATATATATAATCTGAGGTGTGTGTGTGTGTGTGTGTGAGTGAGTGAGAGGGAGAGAGAGATTGTGTGTATATGTGTGAGTGTGTTTATCTGTGTGGGAGTGCATCTATGCGAGTGTGTGTGTGTATGTGTGTGCGGGTGTGTATTTGTATCTGTCTCAGTTTGTGTGTGTGTGTGTGTGTGTGTGGGAGTGTGTGCATGTGATTGTGTGTGTATGTCTACGTGTGTGTGTGTGTGTGTGTGTGGGAGAGAGAGAGAGAGAGAGAGAGATTGTGTGTATGTGTGGGTGTGTTTTTATGAGTTTGTGTGTTTGTGCATGTGTATGTATGTATGCATGCGTGTATGTGTATTTGCATGTGTCTTTTTATGAATTTGTATGTATGTGTGTGCGTGTGTGTGTGTTTGTATGTGCCTGAATGTGTGTGTGAGTGCGTGTTTGTGTGTGTGTGTGTGTGTGTGGGCAGGGTTAGGAAGGGTCAGGCATGTATATGTGTGAGTGTATGTGTCAATGTGTATGCGAGTGTGTGTTTGTACGTGTCTGATTTTCAGTGTGTGTGTGTGTGTGTGTGTCTGCGTGTGTGTGTGTGTGTGTGTGTGTGTGTGTGTGTGTGTCTGCGTGTGTGGGCAGGGTTAGGAAAGGGTCAGGCATGGAGTATCAGCTAAATTAGCCGAGGTAACAAACGAAGCAAAGAACAGCGTTGGAAAGCTGATAAATGCTTAATCCTCTCCACTCCTCATACGCCGCGTTGTTCTGCAGCTGAAAAGCTTTATTGTTCAGCACAAGAGCTGATCGACTTTATTCGGGGGGAAAGGGTTTCCGTCGCCAGTTAGTTAAAGACTTTTAATCATTTAAACGCCGCAATCGTGATAATCCTTAAATTACACAAACACAACATGTGACTCAAATGAGCAGGTATGTGCTGTATACACACTCTAACACACACACGCCATTAGCACAAAGACAAGTGGATTAGCTCGATATTTACACTCGTTCCACGTTTAGATTTCATTTGAAATGCATTTGTAAAAAGAAAATCACCCGAAGCATGTTTTCTTCTCTAACACACGTGATCCAGCTCCACGATTAGGAGATGAGCTGAATCGGGTTTGCTGCCAATCATGGTTTTGGATCTGTGTTTCAGCACTTTAGGTTCAACTTGAAGAAATGGGTTTATTTGAACTCTGTAGTGCATAGCATTACCCTGAAGGAAAGAAATGATTTATTGGGCCCTGACCCTAAATGAAAGCACCAACATAACATAACATAACATAACATAAAATGAATAAAATAATTAAATAAAATTAAATAAAAAAAAATAAAAGGGGCACGGTGGCTTGGTGGTTAGCACGTTTGCCTCACACCTCCAGGGTTGGGGGTTCGATTCCCGCCTCCGCCGTGTGTGTGGAGTTTTCATGTTCTCCCCGTGCCTTGGGGGTTTCCTCCGGGTACTCCGGTTTCCTCCCCCGGTCCAAAGACATGTGTGGTAGGTTGATTGGCATCTCTAAATTGTCCGTAGTGTGTGAATGAGAGTGTGTGTGTGCCCTGCGATGGGTTGGCACTCCGTCCAGGGTGTATCCTGCCTTGATGCCCTATGACGCCTGAGATAGGCACAGGCTCCCCGTGACCCGAGAATAGTTCGGATAAGCGGCAGACAATGAATGAATGATAATAAAATAAAATAAAATAAGTGTTGTCTGTGTCTGTGGGAGTTTGTTAAAGTAAAGAATTTTAAAAAATCAATAAATTTTTTTAATGTTTTATTTTTCTTAAAATCAAAAACCTGTCACATTTCATTACTTCCTTATTTAACATCAATATTTCTATTAAGCCACAATGTTTGGAATCTCAATAAAAACATACAATAAATAATTGACAACAATAATTTAAATAACAGATAATAATTTTGCCCTGTTCTTTTTTTCCTATGACTGCTCCAATACATTCTTTATGATTTTTGTGTCTAACCCTCACCCTTTTTCGTTATTAAAAGCCCTGTTCTTGCATCCAAATGTGAGTCTGATTCATGACAGTAACAGTAATAAAGCTTTAATAAACACTCTAGGTGAAATTCAAACAACTGTTCACTTATTGTGTGTACATCAGATTAAGGAAAGACCAGAGAATGTGCATTGTAATGTAACGTTATACATGCTGATCACTGACTTCCTGTCAGAAATGGTGTGCAGTGTGTGAAGCAATGCTAGCTTGACAAACCAAATACCTAAAAGTGTAGAATGTCTGCTGCATGTTTTCCAAGTGGTAATAATACCTGAATCTCTAAATTGTCCGTAGTGTGTGATTGCGTGAGTGAATGAGAGAGTGTGTGTACCCTGCGATGGGTTGGCACTCCGACCAGGATGTATCCTGCCTTGATGCCCAATGACGCCTGAGATAGGCACAGGCTCCCCGTGACCCGAGTATAGATCGGATAAGCGGTAGACAATGAATGAATAATACCTGCCTAAGGGTGGGCAGGGAGAGGGAGGAGAAGTGGTGTATATGGGGGCATGCAGAATGTATAAAATCTACTACAGTAATATTATTAGGTCAATTTTTTTTTTACCAATCTAAATAATGACAGTTTACAGCCGTCAGTCAAGACTCATCTCTGTGGTCCCGATCAGCATCACTTTGTTCAAACGCACGGGGAAAATGCCCTATATGACATTTCAGAGCCCCAGTCTAATACAGAAATGCCATTATCTTCACTGCACTGCTGTGTATGTTCAGTATATTGCCTTCTGAGTAGTGTGTGTGTGTGTTTTTCCAGCAACACGGTGATGCAGTCAAGCCTGATTGAAGCTCAGTGTAAATCTCACGGGGTTTGTGTATGCCACATTTGCATAAGAAGAGCATATGTGCAAATACGGGTCTAATCCCCATGATATGAAAAATCATGACCCACCGTGTGTAAGAGGGTGTGTGTTTTATATCAGACCAAATGTCTGAGTTTTTATTAGGAAAAATTCTTCCTTTGTCGTTACTGATGTTGAGTTTAGAATTACATTTTCGCACAGAATGTTGGGCTTGGTGCCAGGTTAATGTTTTGGCCATTTGGGCTTCAGTCGCCGAGACGGGCGTCTGGCTATGGATTAATTCCATCTGATATTAGGCATTAATACAGACATTGTGTTGGTATTAGCTGAGAGCACTGCTGTAATCTTAAGTTTCACAGTCGGTGCAAGTCAACTGGTGGGACTAAAGACTATTTAGCTAATCGGCTTGTAAATATTACAGAATATTACAGCTCTTGTATTTCTGTTTTGCTTTTTATTTCATTTTTAAATTTGCCTAAAAGGATGTTTCTATCAGCGGTTACTGCGTAGCAAGAAGTATTTCCAAAATGTCTGATGCATTATGTTACGCTGTGTGAGTTCATTTTAATGATAGCATGAAAGTGAAGGAGAACAACATGAAGCAGATAAAAAAATTCATATCGTTTATGAATAAGGTTCACCTTAACCGAGTATCACATATACTTATGTTTGGATTCAGGAATATTGGATATCTAGAGTTTGTGTGGTGAAACTATTAAAAAAAAAAATTTTGGTTATTTTATTTAAAAAAAAAAATTAATGAAGTTTATATTTTAGTATGTGCCATAAAAAAAAATATATATATATATAATTTTTATATAATAAAAATATATTATATATTATATTATATTATATTATATTATATATAATAATTTATATATAATTTTTTTTTATGGCATATGCATATATATAGGG